>VXAB01012692.1:417703-539782 GCA_013399175.1 Odontophorus gujanensis | reverse complement strand
CCATCGGGTCGTTGGGGGTATGCATCCGGAGACGGCACGATGTTCCTCGCGCTTCTGTACTTGGCTCTGCCCTTAGCCGGTAAGTTGTGCGGGTGCTCTGAGCCCCGTGGAGCAGGGCAGGGGTGGGGAGGTTTGCGGGACCGGGAACCCGGTGGCTGTCAGCCCCTCCGTTCGGGCAGAGGAGTGAAGTTTCCACTAGTTTGTGCGGCTCTGCCTCTCGCATCGCAAGGCTGCCGCGCGCTGCGAGCTTTGTGAGATGACGGGCTGAGCTACTTGCCTTGCTGCACTGGGCTCTCGCAAGTCGCAGGTAAACTTTTCATTCTTAATGAAAGAAGGCTGCTGAGGGGACGAGGAAGGTGGCAGCAGCCGGTGGGGGCTCGCCCCCACCCCCCAGCACGGCAGCCTGCCCGCCTCTACGCCCGCATCTCCTGGGGAGCGCGGCGGGGGCACGGCGGAGCGGAAAGAGTTAATGTAATTTGCTTTGTTCTCATGCAAAAGCATCGGGATGGGGAGGAATGGAGGAGGGTGTGTGTATGGGGAGGGGGGAGACCGTCAATTCCCCTTTTAGGATACGTGTAGAATAAGGGAAAAGGTGTAGAGCCTTTAGAAAGTGACTGACGCAAAAAGGAGGCTGAGATCAATCAGAGCGGACGCGTCTCTCGCTGAGCGGCTGTGCTGTTGTTGGTGGCTGTGATGGAAATCACTGCACAAAGTGATTTCCGTCACGGAAAGTCGGGCCGAGTGCTTAACCCCGCCGTTAAGCGCTGGAGAGGGAAGGGTATTTGTTTCAGCAAAGCGGATCCGGGGAGTGATGAAGGCTCGTTCTGTCAGGCACATTACCCCTGTGGGTTTTCGTTCCTTTTTGTGTTTCCTCATAAATCGACCAGCAGGGTTAACGCGTGCCCTTCTTCCCTCGCGCTCCCACTAAAGCGGATCTCATAGTGAGAAGCCCACGTGCTTTAGGCCGGGGCTGTGCCCCGACCTTCGCCAGGCGATGCCCGTGGGTTTCATGCTGCCCGGGCACCTGCCCCGGAGTCCCGCTTCTAGCAGCCCCATCCCTCAAAGAGTGTATGTGTTGGTTTGTGTCTCCTCTTTCCAGACGTACTCCTGTCGGCAGAAGTGAGAGGGCTGCCCGGAGGGGACCGCCTCGACTGTGTGAAAGCCAGCGATCAGTGTCTCAAGGAGCAGAGCTGTAGTACTAAATACAGGACACTGAGGCAGTGTGTCGCCGGCAAAGAGAGCAACTTCAGCCGGGCGACAGGCCTGGAGGCGAAGGATGAATGCAAAAGCGCCATGGAGGCTCTCAAGCAGAAATCTCTGTACAACTGCCGCTGCAAGAGGGGCATGAAGAAGGAGAAAAACTGCCTGCGCATTTACTGGAGCATGTACCAGAGCTTACAGGGTACGCTGCAAAACACAGAAACATTTCATTCCCCCTAATGCAGGGTGACTTCCCAGCCCCTCGCATCTCCAGCTAGCTGCTGCCACTGAGGCTAAGCCGAGGGTCTGACCTCGTAATTCACATTGTGCACTTCAGCTGCAAACTGAGGACCTTTCATCTGACTCGAGAACAGCTGCTGCTCCATCTCCTGTTGTTGGGAAATCCACAATGAGGCTTTCCTCCAGGGGACCCAGCTGACCTTTCTAAACCAGAGTCAAACCAGGGCATTAGCAAGTGCAAAAGCTACAAAAACAGTCGTTGCGAGACGTTTCCCAGTATTTCAGCTCCTTAATTAGGACTCACCTAACAAGATCACAAGACACTGAAACTGTTAAATGTAACGTGAGGAGGAACATTGTTTTAAAGAAAGTTTATTGTTTCTGGTGTTTGTTAGCAGAAAAGAGAAGTTTGTGCTTCCAAGAGCAGGTAGGAGTGCCAGTTAGGAGGGATGTGACAGTGATTGACTTGTGACTTCTGTTCTCATTGATGTCACTGGCAAGCTTCCCACAGCCTGCTGAGAACAGTCAGGTCCTTATGCGACATGCATCATTTTTTTGTCTCTGTTTTGCTCTGGTTCAGGAGTTGAAGATGCAGTCCTGCATTTCCACATGGTCCCCACTCAACTATTTTTTGTGTATTGCAGAAGTCATCCCTTTCTGTTCATTTATCCAGTAGGAAGATTGTCATGAGTCAATATGTGTTCTAGCTTTTATAATAAATTGCACTACTCTTGGGCATTTTCTACATCATAAAAAAATTTCCCTTCCAACAGTATCTTGTTAGGAATGTTTTGTTCTGAAGATGCTCATTTTTTGTCTGTTACCTGGGCTGCTCCTCTATTAGAGTAGCTGCTCCTCTGTTAGTGTAGTAAAGAACTTCCCTGCTACAGCTTTTCTCCTTCAGGTATATTGAGATGGGACAGATGATGTCAGGCTGATGTCATACTGTCACTGCAAAACAAATCATGACCTCATCCATGCAGGAAGGAGAGAAAAGAGCTAGTGATGGGGATAAACAACTTGCTTCTTTCAGGCGTTTATATAGAGAAGTAGCCATGCAAATAAATTAACATGGGGTTACCTATTGCTGTTACAGAGTAACTTCATTTGATAGTCATCAACAGAATCTTAGCTGGAATTGTTGTATTACAAAAAACTGAACATTTTTTTTTGTCTTTAGGAAATGACTTGCTTGAGGATTCCCCCTATGAACCTGTTAACAGCAGGCTATCAGATATATTCAGGCTAGCACCGATTGTATCAGGTAAGCAGACTTAAAATTCTTTAACTGAAACGTGAGTTGAGTTATGGAACTTCCATAACTCATAGAACAGAATCCTCTGAAGTAAAGATAAGTGTTGGTGACTTTCTGGATTTAAGAAGTTCATAATATAGTTGGTTTTGTAGTAATAATTACAGCTGAAAGAGTTCTTGGCAGGATTGCAGTTTGCATTCTTCTTGAGTCATTCTTAACAATAAATGCTAAATGTTCCTGTAGGTGGCAATCTGATTCCCCGTGTTCCTGATTTACAAATCAGTTCTTTTTTGGGAATGTGGTCAGTGCAAATTACCTCCCGTTGACATTCGTGAACATCAGAAGATGATCTTTCAAATGTTTTCTTAAGGGAATGCTTTATGGTTTCGTACATTTTTGTTAAAAAAAAAAAAAAAAAATCAAAATTTAGGCTTGTCATGTTTTCTGGAATTGCTGGCTGTTTTAGGAGCCAATTTACCACTTCTTCCATTTTTTCCTCTTAATTTTTGTTGTTTTGTGCCTTTCAGAACTTGCTTGTAGTGATTAGAATGTTATTCATTAATCGAATAATGCTGTTTGTTTGTATCAGATTAAGTTACACTTGTTTTGGATGATGTTTATTGAAACAATGAATTTGGAGCATTCACAGTGGTTGGAAGTTGGAATTTATATTCTTTTTCACAGTTTCAGAGTGTCTTATAAGGGTGTGGTCTGTATCAGGACTTTGGTTTAGTAAGGAAATGGAATGTGCACAATGGAGTATGCATGTTCCATATATGTGCACAATGTAACATGATGATGTTAAACTGTTGTTAACTGACATCCCACAAGTAAGCATTAGTAGATTGCTCTTCAAAAGAAAAGAACAGAGAGAATGGCTTGACCAATTTTCAGCATTACTTGCACTTGTTAGGACCTTAAGTCTCATTAAAAGCTGGGGGATGTAGGTTGTTAAGAGTTTAATGGTACAGATTTTCAAAGGCCTATAGATGCATAAAATGTAGATAACTGCCCACTGGGATTTTCAGAAAGGTCTAAGTGATTTAAATAGGTGCTAGATGCCCAGGCATTTAAAAAAAATTCGAAGTGCTTAATGCATCTTTAGGTATCTTAATGCCTTTGAAAATCAGCCCTCTAGTCACTTTTCAAAATGTAACTTCAGATCCAAATTGCATAAGTCTTTTGAGAGCATTACCTTAGTTTGGTGATAAGTCTATTGCAGGAATAGGGAGAAAAATAATTTCTGAAGAAAGTTAATTTATTTATTCATCACTTAAAACGCAACCATAACAAAAAAAAACCAACCAACCAACCAAACAAAAAAAAACCAAACAAAAACAACAACAACAAAAAACCCAACTCAATGTATTACAAAAGCAGGACAAAAACAATGCAGGTGTTCTCAGCTGATTTCTTAAATGAAAGGGGCAAATTCTAACCTGCCTTTGCAGTGTCACTATTGAAATTCCCTCTGGCTTTTTGTTACTTATTAGATTGGCCATTTACTTACAAAGTAATTAATTTTCTTAGGAATGCGGTAAGTTTCTCTACTTGTTGCAAAGCAGGACAAGTGACGTCTTTCCTCCCACAGCCACTTGGGATGCTGTGGACTGGTGGGGACTCAGTGTTAGTGGTGCACCACAAGTTCCAGTTCACTTTGCTGGGAGTTTCAGTCTAACAAGGCTTGGAGGCCAAGATTAGCAGGGAGCAAAGAGAAGGTGTCATACAGAGAAAAACCACTGCTATTCGGAAACACTGTCATTTTAAAGAAAAAGATTAGCAAAAGCATTTTTCTTATCGTCATGGTTACTGCTGCATGTAATGTTCTTTAAAGCTACCTGGGCTTGGAGTTTTGTAGGGCTCTGCACATACCCCAGACAGCAGAACATTGTAAGATTTTTTTTGTATCTTCATTTAAACAAACAAACAAAACCCTGTGCAAGCAATGTTGGCAGGAATTTCCTAACTGCTAATACAGTCATTGCTGCTTATAGATGTTGCTGCAGTGTTCCTTCTCATTAAAGTTGCTTGACTGTAATTAAAAGCAGAGGTTAACCCTTATATCTCAGATAGGTTATTCTGTGGTACTGTATGACTTGGTATGCTTCAAAGCTTCAGCTGAGCTTTTATTTATTTATTTTTTTACTTATTTTTTAGACAGTATAGCAAATCACAATAGTTGTCTTCTATGGTTTGTAGGGTGGGAAGGAAACATTTGCCTAAAATGACTGCTTTGTTACATAAGTCTTTTGAAGCATAGGCAAGTCAAAGGAATGGAGGACAGTTTTTAAAAGCAGTTAAATTTGGCGTGATTTTGTGCTGAAAGAAGTTCAAATTTGTTTCCTTTACTTAAATAGAACACTGTTTTCTCATTAGTTGTTGAAGCATCGATATGTTCACTTAAAACACAACTCAGGAATGTATTGCTCAACCTGTTACTATGTTTGTAGCTTCTCTCAAGTTCCCATTAACCTAACAGGAATGAATGATGTGGTCACGCTATTAAAATGAAGCTTTATTTTATGTTTCTAAGCAGCTTGTGTTGTACTGGGACTAGGGGTTTAATTAGTCTGGAATTATAAAGGCAAAGTAAGTGTTCTCTATAAACTACAGAGCAACGTTCAACAACATTGTTTTAAATGTTCAACAAACTGTAACATACAGAAGAAAATAGAAAGAGGGCTAAAAACAAGTGTGAGCTCAGCGTTTGGTTTACTTACGAAAATGTATCCTGTGTATTCAGAATGGTCCCTGAACTTCCTTCTTTTCCATCTATGCTTTTAGATCAGGGTTCAGCTCTTTTTATGAAGCTAGTCCTCTGATACCTCACATTGCCAAATCCATGACTGAGAGCCTTCCCTGTTGAAGGGTAGGGCTGTCTTATTCTTCAGATTCCAGTGTGTCTGATTTTTCTTTAGAAATACTGTGTCTGATGCAGCACTTCTGCCTCAAGGTTGTGAATTATTCTAGTAGGCAGCTCTTGAAATTACTGAAGACCTCTGTGTGTGTTTCAGAGTAACAGATTTGGGTTACTTATTGTGATGTATAAGCTTTTTGCTAAAACAGCCATTTTTGCTTAAATCTTAACAGCTTCTGAGAGGTGAAAACGTTTTAAAGCCCTTGACTTCTATCACAACTATAGTAAAGGCAAAATCTGTTGATTGGATTTTAGAGTTGAGTTTCACACCAAATTAACAGTACATGCTTGAGTTGGTTTGTCACTTGTTAAAGCTATCTACAGCTTTTCACTACCTGGGGAACAGTTTGGTTCTTGAATTTGTGTTTTATTTGACGTTGACCCTAATGACTGGAAGATATCTTACTATTTTGATATCAGCTGATACAATGCAGTTGTCATCTCAGTGGCTTTGTGTATCTGTGGAAATACTAACAGAATAAAAGTTTCTGAAATATCTCATTAATTTCAGTGCAAGGTTGAGAGCCACTAAAGCCAAATAGAAAGCCTTAAGCCATGGCTGTGAATTGGTGTGGACAGAATACTTAATGTTAAATAGACTTGAATATTTAGATCAACATAATTGGGATGGCATAGTGTTGTCCGCCTGTGGATTCATTTTGAAGTTACCTACTTAATTACAGGCTTAATTATCCATTGTTCAGTCTTGTCTATCTTTATTTTACATCTGCAGTGTTAAAAAATACTCTAATTTTTGTTGCATGTTATTTAAGATTATTTCTTAAAAAGAGATTGAAGCTTTGCTAGTAATCTGTGGAGAAGTGGCTGTTCACATACAGCTGCACCTGTTGTTTCTAGTTGTTAAAGTGCAAGACAACTAGAAATTAATAATTTTTTTTTCAATACATCTTTTTAACGTGATAAGCTGTTGTTTTTTTATTTTTGCAATGTGTGTTGTATGACTAACGAATGAGAGAGAGACTGGCTTGTATGTTTGTACCTCAAAAAGGAGTTTCCTGATTCTGAGTGTCTCAGAAGAGGCTGTTTACCCTTCAAAAACACTGTGAATCTGCTATTCCAGGCAGTATGTGGGAGCTTACATTTGGAAAGGGGTATTGCAGAATATGCTGAGTTGTCAGGGACCCACATAGATCATCAAGTCCAAGTCATAGCTTCACACAGGACCAAAAAGCAACCCATGTCTCTGAGAGTGTTGTCCAAATGTTTCTTGGACTTTGGCAGGCTTTGTGTCATGACCACTGCCCTGGGGAGCCCAATCCAGTGTACACTTTATTATTGTAAATATCTTAATTAAAAAGGAGAGTTCAGTAGATACCAGAGCGCACGGGGTTTCTTGCTGGGTTGTGTAATTCCTCACTGGAACAATGTGAGTAGCAGAGCAGCTGAAGTTAACAGGTTCGGGTGGTGCACTGAATAAGCTGTAAGTACAGATGCGAGCAATAATGATCAGCAAGGTGGTTGTATGTAGTATTTTGGAAGTTGAAACAATTGGCAGTGGTGGAATTTTCAGAAGGGTGTGATGCTTGGTGGTGTTTGAATTTGGCAGATCATGTACATTCCGTAGGATACTTAAGGATTTTGTAGAAGTGGGTTTGGGTTTCCTTCAGGGATCTCTGCATGGTTCAGAAGGAAGGAGTGGGTTAGTAGTCTTGATGTTCTTCTGAGCTATTGGAAATCTCGCAGGTGTCTCATATCATTAGAGTTCACAGAGCAGTGTGTAGGACTGGGAAAGAATGAACCTCAGTATGGAGGGACTACAGTATGAACATCAGGATGGAGGAAGGCTGGAGTTTTTCAAAATGTCTACCTAGTCCATCTGCTTAAGACTCAGTTTTCCTTACTCTCATCCCTTCTCTTTTTTATGCTTCTGTAACATGGGGTTCACAATGAGAAAGCTCCATGACACTGAGTATTAGTAGTGTGCCTAAACTTTCATAACTCTGAAATTATTTTAGTCAGTAATTGGTTGTGTTTCCCCATACACTTTCACAATTCTTGTACTAATGTAAGAGCTGTGCTCCAGGTAGCAGGTCTCTGAACCTTCAACTGTCATGTGGTTCTTTTTTTTCCTCTAGGTGGTAAATAACTTGTCTTTCATAGAATCCACACAAAATTGTTTTATTCTGTGCTGTTTTCTTAATCTTTTTTTTTTTCTTCTTAGATTTTACAAAAATTACAAAAAATAAAATAAAATACAAGTTAGGGTCTTTGTCCTTGCTGACAGAACCACTGCCTTTTCTTTTTGGAGTTTGTAGTGTGTGAATTAGTGGCTTCTGCAGTGAATAAATACTGTATGACATCCCCAATTCCTGAAGCCTGAGGCCTCTAATCCTATTCCAAAATCTGTGTGTATTTCAAATGCTACATACAGTTGTAATTTAACAGTATATTTTCTTCAGTCATTTCTATAAGAATATTTGCAATGCCACATTTCTACAAAGGCAATTTAATTTACAAGGTACTAAATATCTCAATTTCTCATGACTGTTTACAATTCTCTTATTAGCTTTTGCCTTTTACATTGTCACATTTTTTATTTACAAAAATGAGATATTTCTCGTTACTTACCTTGCACATTCACCCAATTTCATAAACAATAAACCAGATCCTATTAAGTTAATAGGAGTCTTGCAATCTGATTCTGTTCCCACTGAAGTAAGCATAACACATCAAGATCTTTTTATTTGATTACGAAGTATTCTGTTTCCTGTTGTAATTTTTTGGCTTAGTTCTGGTTTTCTGATGTGCAGTTTAGCATTTTGAATCAGAAGAGTGAAAATGACTATAGATTGTCATATGCACAGATATATTTTCCTTTGTAAGATAATCTGTATTAATGAGAATAATGGATTTTGGAACCAATATTTAATATTGTTGCTACAGTTATAAATCTAGTGTAAATCTCCAGTGAGAATTAGTGACTCTTTGTGTGTCGCAAGAAAAAAACAAACCAAACCAAATACAGGCATCTATTTTAGCTGCATGTAACAGAATTGAAATAGTTTGACAAAGATAAATCTAAAATGACCGTGTACAATGTTTATGTTCTGTGACATTTTTGTGTGCAGATTTTCATTGGAGAGACAACCAGGCTGGCTTCCAGTCAGATAACAAGTTATCAAGGCTGCATAGATACTAGTTACTGATTTCCACTTCTGCCATTTTCATAATCAGATTGGACTTCACACACACACACAAAAAATCACTTTGGTGGCTGTTGGCTTGCAGGAGCTCTTTGAATTTCCTGTTTTCTACATTTCTTGAAGCTGGATCTGATTATGAGATGGGAATTAAGTACCTTGCTGAAGTAACTGATTGACTGGCTTATAAAGGCAGTGTGCATGCACTTTAACTTCAGGAATAACATGGGCACTGAAACACCAAGTAGGTATAAGCAGATCTTGGACCATATTTATTGCCTTGGTGAGGCTACTGGAATCTTTTTGCTAATATCTTTGAAGATCTATTAGGAGTAAAAGTTCTGTCTTCTTCAGATCTTTAGTACAGCACAGCTTTGAGCAAATGTAGAGTTACTGTTTGTCTCACTAGTCTGGGCAGGGCTTGTCAACCAGTGTCAACATGGAAACAAGGTGAAAACCATTTCAAGAAAGGAGGAAGCATATGGTGATACAGCACAGAGTATTTCTGCATGAATATTCAGCATCTCTTTGAATGCTGGGAGCAAGAGAGAACATGTAGGAGTCTTGAAGGAAACTCAGAGGAGAGAGTGTTCTCCCGGAGCCAACAAAAGTGTTGTGNCCCCCCCCCCCCCACCCCCATGATGTCCCTTGGGTCAGTTTAAGTCAATGGCCTTGGCCGTGTGTGACACTGTTTGTTAGCGACTATAAACATTGGTGTGTCATCAACCNCTCCTGGAGCCAACAAAAGTGTTGTGAGACAGGCTGAGGGAGCCGGGCTTTTTGAGCCTGGAGAAGAAAAGGATCTTAGAAGACCTCTTTGTGGGCTTTCCGTACTTGAAAGGAGCTGATTATCAGGAGGGAGGNAATTCCATCCCAGCTGGAACTAAGACAGCTTTAAACTAAGGAGGGAGGATTTACATTAGATGTTATGGAGGAATTTTTCCCACAGGGGATGGTTNCTGACTTTCTACATGATCTGATAGCAACAGGCCAAGGGCGAATGGCTTTTGTTGCAGTTTAACCTGCCAGGTGGCTAAGCAGCACACAGCTTAATCCTCCCCTTCCCTTGAGATGGGGGAGAAAATTATNATTTTTCCCACAGGGGATGGTTATGTGCTTGCACAGGCTGCCCAGAGAAGCTGTGGGTGCCCCATCCCTGGAGGTGCTCAAGGCCAGGTTGGATGCAGCCCTGGGCGATATGTTCTAGTGTCAGATCTAATGTTGGGTTGAAACAGGGTGGTCTTTAAGATCCCTTCCAACCCCAACCATTCTATGATTCTAGGACTGATTTATAAGCATGACTATTCTTTCTGCTTATAGTGTACAGTGCATCCAATGAAGCACATCTTTGTCTTTTGTCTCAGGTAGCATTTTGGACAGAATTGCCATCCCTTTTGTCTACATCTTCACAGAAAAGCTTCAGTTATAGCGTGGTGGACCAGATATCAAATGATGAAATGCATATGCATTTTTGAGCATCAAATTGCAGTGCCTTCTGTTTCTCATTACAAGCCAACTTTATGGCTTGTCTAACTACCACGCTATTTGTGAAACAGAAGCAAAGGCATGCAGGTATCTGTAGATATCCCAGGGACACTGGTGGAGTTACTTTGAGAGATGGGGTGCTTTTCTTCTGAGGAGAGAAGCAGGGTCTAGCCACCTGTGGGGAGAGATACAGCCATATCAAGGACTCGGTGAGCAGGAGGGGTTGTTGGCTGTAGAGGGGCCACAGGGACACAACTCACAAAGAGCTTCAGTTTTCTGCCAGCTGTCTACAAACTGCTGTGTTGCAGGGATAAGGGGTTGGACACAGCAGCCCCATTAGCATGACATGGTGAGAGCCTCTGACAGGTCAGTGGCACTGCAGTGGTGCAGCTGCTGGCAGGCCTGGCCAGAGGAGATGCCAGCGCCGATTAGGAGCCTCTGTATGGCAGCCTTCCTCAGTAGGCTTGTCGATAAGATGCATCCCCCTGTGAAATGCAGAGAACAGTGCCATAAAGAACAGTATCCTGCAGCCTTCTGTCTCCTGATGGCACAGCAAGGTGCACATTATGGCAAGTGATTTGCACTCTGGCTCTTAACATTAAAAGTATTTTAAAATTTTATTTTTATAACTCTCTTTGTGTTTGAATTTCAATGATAACTTTGGCAGTGTTGGAAAACCCAGTGGTATCTGTCAGGAGTTGACAGTATGTTAAAAACGCTGAGAGTAAAATGCGTGTATGTGATGAAAAGAAATAAGAATTTCTCATCTGTAAGGCAGAACTTTTGTGATAAGCGTCATACGTTTCTTTTTTTGAGCTGTGCATTATGTTATCTTAACCTTGGAAAGGAGTGTGTTTACAGCTTTCATTTTAGAAATGTGATGAATCTGTTGACTAAACTAATTCTGTAATTATTTTATATTAGTGTTTTGGTATTATTTTGACATTATTGCATTTTCTTTGGATGAGACTAATGCAATGGTGCTATCAATACAGTTAGGGCATTAACACAATTAAGCTATTTTCTGAATAGTTCTTTAGTTACTGTGATGCTTTGATGACAGTTTTTATGTCAGACTATTGTCCTGTGCAATCTTCACTCAGCTGAAAATTTAGCGTGAGAGATGCATGACACAGTGTAATGGCACAGAGATAGCTCTTCCTGCATAGAAATTTGCAGAAATGATGGGTTGTAAAGAGAGTTGAAGATATCAAACAATTTGAGTAGGAACCCATAAATAAAGATGCTTTTCTGCATTCACTGGTTATGTGATTTTATCACTGTCTGGTGTCCATAAAATACATCTTCCCATTAAAGTTTTGTCATGCAGCTGATGAAGTTCAGAAGTGCTAAAAGCTTCCCATCTCTTCCTTTTTAATTCTGTGCCCTAAATTCAGTATTAAGGCTCAGTTCAGCAAAACCAGTTCTTCCCCTTCCTTTTATGACTGGCTCCTCCGGGTTCTCCTGCCTGTTGACTTTGCTCTGTGGTCCACCTCTCCCCCCTTCCTGCTCTCCCAATCTCTGTGCTTCAATACCTCCCCATCCTCCCCTACCTCTGCTGATGTCACACCCCTTCTCTTTGAAGGCTGCCCTTAAACTGTTTTTTCCAGCTTTCTCCAAACTGTTCTCTCACCCTCTGTATAAGGAGTTTAAGAGGTAGACTAATAAAATAAATTGTTCTCAAGTAATGGAGCTAATAAAGACTGACTTCCTACAAATTTGTGTCGTCAGTTTCCTGGATACCCCATTCTTTGCACAGGCAGAGCTCCTATTTTCTGTCTCTGTGCTGTGCCTCTCCCCAGATATTCACTCATCACTTTGCTTGTCTGTAATTCTGTCCCACGTCTCTGGTCTCTGTGGGGCAGCAGATGTCATGGCTGAGTGGGTGTTAGGCATATGGGTATGTGTACTGGCACCTTCTCTGTCTTGGAGCCAGAGAAGCATCCGCCTTCTCTTCAGCAGGCAGGTCTGCTCAGTCCGTCTCCTCCACGCTGGTCTGCTGTTTGTCTTGATGTTCCTAATTACTTTCTATTCATTCCTCAGTCTTATCTGAATGTGGCCTATGGGTTAAAAACTTGCTGAGAGCTTTCAGGAGTGCGGAGATCAGAGAGGAGACCAATACTGTATTTACCTACATTTCCATGGAAAATTAGGATTAAAAAAACAAATGTGATCCCTGTCATATCACTAAGCATTAGACTGTGACATATCTCATCTTATTCTCGTCTCATAAAATGCCTACTGTGTTGTGCAAGTGATATAAATAAACATGCAGTGGACTTGGAACGTACAGGCAATTAAGTGCAGTTGATGGATGTCAGTTGTATTGGATAATTGAGGATCTCAGGATTCTTAAAATGGGAAATAATTCATGCATTTAGCTTGCGTGGCATGAAGATTATTTATTCAGATTCAGAAATTAGACAAGAAAGGAATGGCCTGTCCAAAAGCTGTCCTGTGTGAACCCGTATATCACTTTTAATTGTTTGAATAATACTGTATCATATTTACAGATGCCATTGTGCTTTTCAGAGCCATCTCTCCTTGATGGAATATGTTCATAAAAAAACATCAAGGAAGATGGTATCTGCCTTTTGATGGTAGTTTCAAGGAATTCATACCCAAATACCCAAACTTCCCCGGGCTTGCCACTTGCAAATAGAGAGGAATTTGTTCTGCGCAGCAGTGGCTTTGCATTAATGAACGCTTAAGCAGCAGATTAAAATGTCTGCTTAAAAAATAGGTTAGGATTATATAATAACACAAGTCTGGGATACTAATAGCAGTGAAGATAATTTTATTGAGCAGATTAAGTGCAATTAGATCTCAACCACAGAATATTTAAATACAACTCCAGATCAAAACCCAGTCCCTGCAGCTTTGCTTGCTTTCCTTCACACCTACAGGATCAGCACCTGACGGCAAAGTAAATTATCATTTTTATTGTTGTTCATATTACATTGCCGTGGGAATGTACTTTGTGCTATCCATTAGGACCCAGACAAACAAGTCTTTTCTCCACACACACAGAGTCATGAAACAAGATGTGATTGAAGACAGCAAGGTGTCCGCACTATTTGAAATGCTATTATCAATCGGTAATTTGCTTGTCAGATTTCTTTAAAGGACTGCATAGATAAGGGCTGCTATAGTCTTCTCATGCAAAAATTCATGTGAATTTTACTTTTATGATAAACCACTATGCTTGCTTCCTTCATAATCTCTATTTGCTTAAATTTAGTCTACTAAATGGTGAGAAGGGAACAAAAGCTTGCAATGGTTGGTAACTCTTATGACCTGATGAAGTAACCTGCTTTGATCCTTGGAGAGGTCAAACTGTGTTTCTAAGCAAACGTTCCCCCAGGCTGCAGATGCGTGAGATGTCTCTTCCCATTGCCAAATGTCCCACCTTCTCAGTAGAAAATTAAAGGAGACTTGTAAAGAAATGTGGTATGTTAGTGTATTTAATCCTGTCTATAAATCAGTGTGAGAACTGTTGAATGCAGGGTGATGTTTTCTTTTTTTTTTCTTTTTTTTTTTCACAATATAGGAATATCTCAGCAGCTGTCCTGTGGTTTGGGTGGGAAGTCAATGTATTAATTCTCACTGCATTAATGTTTAGGGAGGAAGGCATGCCATGTTTTTTTCATTTAGTAAATAGAGAGTAATTTGAATCTGACTTGCAGCTTCATTTGGTTCTTTAATACATTTCTGCTGTATAGCTAAACATAACTTATCTTCAAGCCCTTGACCTTTCCCTAAGAGCTGTGGGAAGATTAAAGAGCATGCTTGAGAATAAATTTAGAATTAACCTATTTTAAGAAAAAATGCTACCAAATGGATGCTTCAGCTTTCCATAAATTGGTATTATATCTTCATTCCTACAAAATGCTGGAGTAGGGCTCTGTTCTAGAAATGAGAAGGTAGTTTCATTTTTCATTCCCTGCTCAGTCCTTGACCTCTTTGCAGAAGCTGCCAACAAAGATGCCAGTTAAAGTGATGATTTCTGTAGCTTGGCTATCTATCCCATTACATCCTCCCTCCCCTTGTCTTGTCCTGTGTAGTTCATCCTAGTGCTGTATAAATACTCTTGGTCATTACCCTCTTGGACTGTGTTTAAATGAGTGAGTAAAAGGTGAGGTTGTTGATATATTAAGGACATCATTAATGACATAACCATGGCCATCAACTCCGAATAACTGTGACAGCCTTATTTATTTATTTATTCATTATTAAATGTGTTGGTATCTCTAGGCATCTTTTAAGTTATCGGATACTTCTGAAAACAGATGATTTTTACTGCCATCCACTGTAAGCAGCCACTCTGCAGTGTTCTTAATTATCTACATTAAATTATTCACTTAACAAGACAGAGAATGGCTGTACTCGTGAAGCTGTCATCTTTAGGGCTTAGGTACTGCACTGCTGTGCAGTAATTACACAGTCTGATACTAGCTTTCACTTATGCTAATTGCAGGTAAGCTTACAAATTCCTCAGATTATTAAAATGAGAGTTATCTTCCTCCTGTTGCATTCAGTCAATGATTAAAATGTTACAAACTTTTGGCTCTGCTTGAATGAGAAAATGTCAGAATAAAAATCCTTCATGTTTCAATACTTTGAAAAGTTAAGAAAATGTGAAATATTATTCCATTGTACCTTTAAAAATATATTTGTAGCACTGCAACTGTATGGAGAGCCTTTTCTCATTATTTTAAATCATGTATATATATATATTTGTGATTTAAATAGATATTTAATCCTATGTGGACTTAAAAGCAAAATTGTTAAGATAATCAGTAAGTGGTGATACCTATGATACTAACAGGATGCAAAAAATTGATTTCATAAATGGTGTTTTCTCTAAACTTGTTTTCAGTAGGATCTTCAGAAAAAAACCCACAGTTTTCTGTGATGCAGGCAGTATGCAATGTCTGGCCTAGATTGTGAAGAGCAATGTAATTTACAAGTTATGGAAGGAATTCTTTTAACCCCCAAAAAAGGATGAAATAAAGCAAATAGTTAGCTCCCCTTGAGCTAATTGAGGGACTCAGGATTGCTTTGTAAGAATCAGTGTTTAAGCTTGTAAAATAATTAAAGTGACTAGTTTCTGTCTTTAACAAGAATGAGAAATGTAATAAATGATAATGTATCTGGGCTGTATTGAAAAGAGCTCCTTGCCACTGCAGCTATCAGAATGGGAGACATGTAAAGTGCTTGTAACAGATAGCTGTTCTATCTGCATAGCAGGCTGTACTGCTTCTGTGGCAAAGAGTGGCTCTGACAGATTAGGGTGATGATTTATAATGTTCCTGGGAGTGAGTGCTACATGTTGAACAAGATCAGAGACTCAAGAAGCATGTCACAGAGAATTAAGGTTTATTACTTATCCTTCGTTATGGTTTTCGGAATTGAAAAGGATTTATAATATTTAAAAGATGTTTAAACTCAGAAAACCTTGGTATTTTGGAGTAATACTTCACAGATCATATTTTCCCTAGATCTTAGTTGAGTGCAGTGGTTTAATTTTGGGTATTTTTTGTCGTGTGCTGTGATACGGTAACAGAAAAGCATCTTTCTAAAATTCTAGGAATTACCATGCATATTAGGAACGATTTATTAGATATCAGAACTGAAAAGCTGGAAAGGTTGTTTTTTTTTATTTTTTTATTTTTTTTTTTCTGAACGTCTTACCTTCTTAGATGTATGACTGGTGTGCGGCGAGTGTATCGTTTTGAACTATTTATTTTTACAGAGTGGCAAAGTATTAAAACCCGTCTGTAAATCAGGCTCCAGCTGTTGAGCAGCTAGGCTCTGGCCGGCTGCCAGCAGCGTGCCGCAGGTACTGGGGAAAAGAGGAGCACGTTTTCTTGGAGGTATTTTTACCACTGGGGGACTCCTGCTGTTCACGTTTCTCCTGTGCCTTTCGGAGCCTCCCTGATGAGCTTGGACGATGGAGTTCGTCAGAAGGACATAGGGGTACCGGGGCTGCAGGAGGTGTGGTCGGCGTAGCTGTCAGAGAGAATGGTGTTAATTCTAGCTGGCAAATGCGGCGTTTACCTAGTTTGTGTTACCCAAGTGTTAAGCTTTGCTGCTTCTCTTCACATCTGGTGCTAGCTTGAGAGGCCGCGTGGTTTGTAGGAGATGTGGCTGAGTTCATTCTTTTGACAGTTTTATCCTTAGCCTTTTTAAGGCCTGCGTGAGGAGGTGCTGCCAGGAATTTTTTTTTTTTTTTCATATTAAATGTAAAAGCTGAGCTAATGTATATTTGGCAAACACAGGCACTTGGAGGTCAGGACGTTTATGACTTAGCTTTTTCTCTTTTGCACAGTTCCTTTCTGTCACAGGCTGGATATTCTATTCAAACACTCCTTTTCCAGTATCAGATATGAATTAATGTTTTACCAGTACCTAAGATCACCTTTGCTGATGCACTTAAAAATCTGACTAATACATGTATTAAAGGGAGAGTTTAGACACAAATGCACCTCTAATAATGGATCTGCCTTACTGAAAAGTTTCTTTTCATAAATCATTCAAGAGTTTTACTGAAAGGAAGGCTATTGGCTCACTTGTGTAAACTTCCAGACCTTTCCCCCAAATAGCTTTTTTCCATTGGAAAAAAAAAAGTGTTTATCCTAGTTTCCTGCCTGTGCTGTGGACAGGCCATTCTGTGACAGTGTAGCTTTCCTCCTGCTAGGAGTTTTAAAAACCTTTACAGGTGGTATGGGCAGACCCCCAACTTCTGGCACAGTGCTTTTTAGAAGAGACCATACAGAAGTGAAAGGACCTACAGTATATGGATCTGTTCTTACAGCTGGCAGCAGCTGGCAATTTGTGAAGACCCAAACCTTCCTGCTCGTAATGCAGCGTGGTGTCCCTACAACACAGGATATTTAGGTCAGCATGTTTTTAAAGACATCTAGAAAAGAAAGGCCAAATATTTTCAAGGCAGTATTTGTTGCAGACAGATTGTGAGCTCCGTCACAGTTCATTACGTTGTGCTATTTCTTCTGTCCACAGCTGTAGCATCGCAGCAAAGTGAGTTCAGAGGTGCTGGTTAGTTGGAAACAGGGACACAGAAGTCCTTATCTCACATCTAGCTTTCAGAGCCTGTTTATTTTATTACAGTTAATAAAGTGAATCATACTGCAGATTGTCAATCAGGCTGCTGTTTTATTTCATGAAACAAAAAAAGGAAGAATCAAGTTGTGTCTGCTTTATGAAGAAAATCTGTCTTTTGTTGTTTAGAGAATGTATCCTGTGATGACTGTCATACGGCATTAATTTTTATGCTGTACTTAGAATTTAAATACTTGAATTTCTGACAGTTTCTTTTCATCGGTGACAAGTAAATGTTGAATAATCAGTTGAAATTTATTTATTTTTTAAATAACATCTGGACTGAGGCAGGCTAATGGAAGGGGAGAAAGCAGCATTTTGTAATTTAGTAAAACTAAAACGTTTGTCAAATTCCTAACAGGAGGGCTTCACATTGTGTAGAAGACATATTGAGACAGAAAAGGCCTCTGGTTGAGGATATGCAAACTCAAGAGTTGGCAACATTTTCCTGGAGGAGAACTTGCTTCCCTGTCAATGAGTCTGGAGAGAGAAATGACAAGATTGCTTTCTAACTGGCTGCAATTTCATAAACTCCGATATATTCTAATCTGATCAGTCTTGATGTAATGAAGTGTAAACCTTGTTCTAATTCTTGCTCTTTTCACTGGTTGTGGATTCGTCACTAATGGGATACTTTGAGACATGTTGCTGAGTTCAGATGTAAAGCAGTCAATTTGCAGCAGCCATTTTCCAAGCAAAATGACGGTTCTTAGGGCACCTGATAGACAAAGAGAAGTGATGCATTGGTATTTAAAGTGTGGTGTTTAATGGTGTCACATAGTACTGGATATATGTTACAGTAGGAACAAAAAAATCAAATATATATGATATATATTATATCATATATATATTATATACATGATTTTTTAAACCTGGAAGACTGATATTCATGACATGAAATTATGAGAAATATTTAGTGTACCCTATTTTGTGTACTTAATCACAGGCAATTGTTTTCTCTTGGTTCTAATCGTAGGACAGCTATTTCCATTCTATGATTAGGGTCATTTTTATGAGTCTCTCAGCTTCTACTGAGTCCCCAGTTGTTTTCCATCAGCGTTGAATCAAGAACAGCTTCACTGGACCAGATTTGCAGACCTTCCTTAGGCAAAATTTTTGTTTAGATCAAGTCATGCTTGCCCAGTCAAGCTGCGGAATATAACCACAGTCAACAGTGCTGTATCTTTGTGTGTTCTAGATTGCAAATGCACCTTTATTTGCACTTTCTGGAACCCTGTGTGTGTTTGCCTACTTTATTCACATGTAAAAGAGACAGTTATTACCTTCTCTTTAACTTATTTCTGTTCACTATAAAATTAAAAAAATATATATTTTGCATTATTTTAGTCTGATTCTAAATTTTGTTTCTAATTGCTATGTAAAAGATCTTTGGTGCTACGAGGGTTTCCATGCAGTAGTCTCATGCCTCTGATAGATAATCCTAGACAGATCTCATCAGAAAACAGGGCATGTTCTTGATAACGATTCTCATTTTACAGCTACTGCTTCTTTGCTTTGAGCATTCTGGTAAGGAGCCTTTGTCAACCAGAGTCAGGGAAATTGCTTCCAAGCACAAGAGATTTTCCATGTGGATGGCTCTTGATGTTAAAGATCTGTAATTATTTACAATGCATATAATGTTCCATACTCTGTCTTATATTGATAAAAATTCTTCTGATAGTAACAAGTGTGTTACTATTCTGTAATTCCTGATCCTCTATCTTGTTCTGCTGAAGGTTCTGAAAAGCCCTTTTAGTGACAAGATGAGTTTTCATGGAGTGCTTTCATGTCCTTTTTGTGAAGTTCTTCATGAATTCTGTGTGTATTCTGAAGACTGCTGTGATCATCATCAGATTCTTAAAACTGGTGTTCACTTCAAGAGAACAAGCGTTAGATGTTTATGGTGTAAAAGGTGCATGCTTTCTCTATCAGGAAAAACAGCACTGAGATTTTGTAAGAAGCTCATTTGTAAAGATGATGTCTGCCTTGTGCAGAACAGAATCAGTGGGCTAATATTTTTCCCCTTAACTTCGTACTACAGACGGGGAGAATTATTTATGTGGAAAACTGAGTTCATAACTTAGGAGAGAGCTGCTTGTAATTTTATCCATTGACAGATCCTCAGCAGCATCTTCTCCTGTTGGTAAAGCCACCTAGTTTATGGAAGCTAGAAGGCTCCCAGACTGGACAAGCTGCTCATCCTTGTGCATTATACAGCTATAAGATCCAGAGCTGATGCACTGGGAGAGCAATATTCCTATCTTTGCTTAACTGATGGCACTTTTCATGCCGCTGCTCTGAAGGGACTGCAGCTTAGTAGTTACCCTTGCCTGGCTTTACGCTGGCATGCAGCCAAGGGAAAATAAGCTAACTCTCCTACAGCAGCTTCAGTTCTTCAAGATGCTTAAGTCAGTTGAAGTTCTCTGCTAAGAAGAGATTTGAATCACAGGGAAAATGAGAGGGAGACTGCTACATCTCTGCATTGAGGCACTGAGCATTAGAGGTCATATATGCAGCGAGCACAGTGCTGGGCGCAGACTGCAGGGGCTCTGAGTTCAGATGGCTGAGGTGTTGTCTACTGCAAGATATTGCAGCACAGCCCCACTGACCAACACTGCAAGAGCCATGCATATTTTAAAGACAATTGGTATTTTTGAAATGATAGGGCAGATTGGGCTGTATTTGTCGCAAATACACTTTTTAAGTACCTCAAATTTATAGTGTACAAATTAAATGCTATCTAAAATATATTTGATACTGTTCATTTTTGTCATTATAAAACTTGCCTTCATAATTTAAAAGATTGTTCAATACTTTGTTTTTCAGTGTTTCGTTTAAATTATGAAGTTCAATAAGCTTTCTTTGCCCAGTTTATCTGTAGAATATGTATCCTTTATAAATACCCAACGCACCAATATTTAAAAGGCCATGTGTTATCTGAGAAAACCCATGCAGAGAATCAACAGCTCTACCGTAGGAATCAATCACTGTAGTGCTGCAAACAAGGGACCTTTTGTACCTCTACAAGTGCAGAACAGCATGAATTTTACAACTGCTGAGTGTACTCCTAACTTAATTACCATTTAGATCTAAATAATATAATTCTCTAGAAAATATTGTGTTGAAAAACATTTAGTGGCACATAGAATCCTATTTATTGTTTATTCAGTGATAACTGAAATTTTAATCAGAAGTCAGATTGGAATCATAGGCTGTGTGGAAACGTGCATCTTTTCAGTTGGGCTAATTAGCTGGAATAGAACAAAGTGCAAATGCAACTGTCTGGAACCTGAGTTATTTTATTCATTGTACACTTTTGCTATATAAGACACTCTATGGTACCAGGGTTTTAATAAAGAGATTGAGAGCCATATGATTATACCACTAAGATTTAATTGAAAAGAAGAAGCTGTGATGCTTAGGAATTGTTTATAACAGTTCTGGATATAATGTACAGTGTGATGTGTGTATAGACTGCAGGATTAATCTCTTGTGTGGAGCAGCATGTGATTCCAAATTTAACTTACTGAGAAAGAAACCACACTCAGAAAGAAGAAGGAATATTCATGATACTGTGAACATTGCAGACTGGTTGTGAGGAGGAGGTGCTGCTAGTGTTTTTCTCATGGTTTGTGGGCCATCCAGTGAAGCTGTACCACTTGCTGCCTTACATTCTGCAATCCTCAGCATCTTCAGGGATGTTCAGGTTTGACTGAAGTCAAACTTTCTAAATGTAAGGACAGAGTTGTACCTTCTGTGAGCTTTTTATCAATTACATGTCCTTTCTGCACTGGCATTTAATTAATGCATTTTTGCCAATATGATTTTCCTTTCAAACACTTTGCATTGTTTCAAATGAAGATAGCTTTGATCAAGCTAAATCAAATCTGTCAATAGCATCCTTGATTTTATTACTCTGTGTAATCGCTGTTATAGACTGCATCAGGCTACTAGTGCTCTCACATGCTTCTCTTTCAAAGTACCATCTCTTCTCAGTCTATGTCCATTGACTCTCTTCTAGAGCTATGTCTTTGTTCTTAACCAAAACCCTTCAGAAATACTTCCTACTGCATTTTAATTTATTTTATTTTTTTAAAACTTTATCAATCCTACTTTGGGAAAAGTCCCAAGTTCCTCAAGCATCTGACTGGTTTGTGTAGTTGACTACATTGTAGTACATCTTGCCATGTAAAGCCACAAAATGTGTCTGGTATAGATAAACTGAGCACTTCTACACTAGTGCAGTGACGCTGGGATGCTCACTGCTTTTGGGAATAAAGGATTGCTTTTAAAGGTTCATAAAATAGTGGTATGTAGTAATTTACTTTCGATTAGATTTATAAAAAGTTTCCATGTTTTCAAGTTAGAGATATTTGTCTGCATTATTTTAGAAAGCACTTCACCACTTGCTTTGATATAGACTGTGAAACAGATGGAACAAAGAAAAGGCACATAGACAATTTTCCTTCCTTTCCTTCTGCTGTGTTTGCTATGCCATTTGGTGTTTCTAAGTGTTGAGAGGTTTCTTAGTATTATTTTGTAATACCCAAGGGACTTGGCTGGACATATTATGAATTTAATGTATTTATTACTGTTGCTAATAATTTCTTCAGTTTCCAAAGTTTTGGAAAGATAAGACATTCTAGGAATGGGAAATAAAGAGACAGGGAAAGCTGACCGAGTCCACTGCTATTGGTACTGTAGGAGGC
Organism: Odontophorus gujanensis; assembly: GCA_013399175.1. Taxonomy (NCBI): domain Eukaryota; kingdom Metazoa; phylum Chordata; class Aves; order Galliformes; family Odontophoridae; genus Odontophorus; species Odontophorus gujanensis. The sequence goes on along the minus strand of VXAB01012692.1, from coordinate 517,693 downwards.
TGTAAAGGTTTCTCAGACTTCAGGCTTTGCTGCTACTCCATTTGGTATTTCCTTGCTCAGGAAAAAAAAAAAAAAAAAGCTATGATAGAGTGCAGGAGAAAACAAAACTAGTCTCATTAAAAATTGTAGGGTTTTCTCCTCCCCTCAGTCTTACTGAAGCCAGCTGCATCTTGTGTTATCACTGGCTAGAGGATTCATTTATCACCATTCCACAGAGAAGTTTCAATTTCAATTCCTCATAGGTTCTGCTAAACTTCCTCAAATTCCCATGATTTTGTATTTCCTGTGGCTGTGGTGTCATGCCCAAACTTTGAACTCTCCCACCTCCATTTTATACAGAAGTCTTCATTTTCAGGCCTGTTTCTGCATGACCAGACTGTATCAGCTGCATCCTGTTAAAATATGCTTGGGAATTGGTGGTGTGTAAATCACTGCCTTCATTGAGTGCGTGTTCGGTAAAATACGGACACTATTTTTCCAAAGGAAAGGTCAGATATAAAAGTAAAATCATTGTCAATGCGGTTTCCATTTACACCAGTAAGATTTCCTGGGTAGGGCTGGAAAATACCAGCAAGAATTAAATACTAGGAACTGAATCAATATCTAAGCATTTGTAGAATTTCACATCTACAAAATCTGATCAGACAATATTTCAGTGCCATATTAGCATAGTAATGATTGTTGGCATCCTTCCATCTTTGTTTTTAAAACCGTATGGAAGTTGAAAGAAAAGATAAATAGGAGCTAGACAGTATGCGCAGTTAGTGTCAGTCAACATCCTACTTGAATTCAGACCTTACTCATTGTAAATATTACACGGGATCTCTGAAACACCTCATAAGTTCTCCATAGGGCATATATGGATGTGATATAATGACCACTTAACTTGTAAATACAGCTGACAGAGCAATTCTCAGCAAGTTAGAAAAAAAATCTGTGAAGTTTAGCAACATGAATCTATTGTTGGCTTGAGACGTATCAGTTATCGTGGAGAAGTATTTCCCTCTGGCCTCTGGATTTTGGAGAAAAAAAAAGGAAGTATCAATTTAATCGAACATAGAATAAGGTCGTATTACAAGGCATATTTATATCTGCTTAGGTTTTTGCATGTCTTTTTATTTCCATAGGGCTTATCTCATTAGAGGTTGTATTATTTAGTGGAACACTTGGAGTTTATTTTGCAGCAATATGAGTTAGATGTTATAATGCATGTTTTGGGAGAGATGTTATTCTTAATACGTATCTTTCTTTGTGGACAGTTTACACAATACTTTATACTGGTAAGATGCATCTGTTATACTAGGGAAATTCATGCTGGTTCTCGAGTAGAGTCTGACTCCTTTGGATAGCTACATTCACAGAAGCTCTTTTCATGATGGAAACTAAAAAGTTGACTTCCTCTCTGATGTGCAGCTGCCTCACATCATCTTTGCTGGGTATTTCTTTGATGCAGTTTCAACAATGATCAAATTTGTTGGGGACACAAAGCCAGAAGGACAGAGAATGCTCTTGTGGCCAGGCCAAAATGCAGTGACCTAGAGAGATTAGAGTGACTAAGGCCATGGGGGAGCAACAGGAGATTAGTTGCTTAATAAATGGAAAGTTCTGAAAGGCAAGGGTGAGGAAAAATTGGAAATGGGAGGCCCTGACCACGTTTGTCACATTAAAGGAAACTCATTTTCCTGGTTGGTGTCTCAGTTCTGTCCTAAAATGTCTTTTTACAAAAACAAACTTTTCAGATTTCACAATCCTAAAATAGCACAGATGGAGCCAGGGAAAGCTCAGGGAGAGCTAATCCACAAAATGAAAACTTCTGAGGATGCTGCTGTAATATAAGTAATTTACATTTCAACTCTCAAAGCAGTGACCTTGCCAAGGTACTTGGAAAAAAAAATAATCTATATGGTTTTTCTAGACTCACATAAGTCATCTCTAGCTGCTAGAGGGAGAGAGTTTAATATATTTTTATATCAAGAGATTTTAGTAATACAGCCTAAATATTTGTACTTGAATTCATTATGTCTGAATTGAATGTTTCATAATTAAAAAGTAATTGAATTTAAGAAATTCTAAATGGGCATAAATTGTGATATTTGCATACTTCTCCTAATAACATATCCAGTTCTGGATCTGTCTTTTTATGAATAGAAAAGAGACCACTGCAATTCAATGTATGCCTTTAAAAATGTTGCCACTAAATTTAAAATGATCCTTAACAATGAAAGACTCCTATGAAAAATGTAAATGCATTACTAATTCAAGGCTATTTTTATTATTTTAATTATATCTATATAATGTCTTAACGAATCAAAGTGGTAAAGCATTGTAGTGAAAAAACATTTGAATATAAGCAAATGTAAGTGGCTTATTTTTTTTCTGGATCACATTTTCCTCCGCGATTCTTTGAGAGCAGACCTTGTATTTACTGCTGATGTAATAGAGAATCATACTTCAAGTATTTGAAGAAAGAAAAGATAAAACTGTGGCATACTGGCCTTGTACTTTGCATAGTGTTGAAAAAGGGAAGTGATCTGGTGCTGACTCTTAGAAACTTGCAAATTGCAAGGGATGCTAGCAAGAGCTTCGGCAACTCTGGACTAAGTTGCTGGTAAACATCTTCCATTCTACTTGGTGATAGAATAGATACCAAAGCAAAGCAAATGGCAAGTAGTGGTTTGTTCTTAAGCATAAAAGAGAATGTAGGAAATTGAAAAGCAGAAAAAACATCAAATCTTTTTTGCAGTGTGTATTAAAGAGCATGATAATTCAGTGGAACATGTATAGAATAATACCATCATAATTGGTTTCCATAAGGCAGAAAAAAATAGCAGACTCAAAGACCTGGAGAAAGAAACACTATTTTTCCATCCAGAACTTCCAGTGTTGTGAGGAAACCCATGTGTCTTCCTCAGAGGAAGGATACACAGGAAACGTTGAAAATCACAGATGCTTATTTGCAAACTAGCAGACAGATAAATACTAATTAGGGTGGCCAGTGTAATTTTTGACTGGAGAGCTCTCATTTTTCAAATTTTTCTCAAGTACTCTGCAGTAACAAGAATCACTAGTTAGACTTTAGAGTTGAACTTTATACTTATCCTAATTTTGCTGTTGACTCCTATTGACAGCAAGTCTTGAATGTTATTACAAAATATATTTAGTTATTTTTCCCGTAAATTAGAGAATTCCCCTCCAGGACACAGTGGAGAGAAGACGTTCTTCTCCCACGATGTAAGTTGCAGTGGAGCTGGGATGCAGTTTGTAATGCCCTTTGTGTGTAGCAGGGGCTCTCTATCATGTTCTCTTTAGCACGCTGTATTAAATATACAGAGCTTATCGATCCTTCTCATTCTCTCCCTCCCTCTCTGTGCCTACAAAGAGATATCTCCACTGCACATACACGTGTGTCTATCTATAAACAGCTGCCACACACAGCTGTGGGTTGCAGACCGAGCAGGGTGCAGGCAGCAGTGTGTAAACTTTGCTTCAGAGCGTATCAGCCTGAGCTGACCATCTCTGCTGTTCTACTCCTTGTTTTGCTGCTTCTCAGAGTAGGTAGGAGCAGGGGGCAGGGTGGGCACGGCTTGGATCAGAAGCTGATAAAACTTAGAATGTTCCCTTTTTGTGAGTTAATGCTAAGTATTGTAAGCATCCATGACCTTACATGAAGGAAATGATTTCTCCTCCTTGTTCACAGTCCCTATCTCTCATCTCTAAATTACATCACTACCAATGAATTCTGTTTAATGTAACTAATTTCTGGCAGGAACTCCTTAAAGTCACAGTGTAAATGATCTGCAACAGGCTTATCTTTCTTCTGTTCTAGCTAGTTGCTTTCTTTCCTTCTGTATCTTCTTTCTGAGAATTAACTGGAAAAGTGCTTGCCTTTTGGGGTTCGTACTTTCATTTTATTTTGTTTATAAATGCCTACTGTTCTGTAATCTTTCTTCAGAATGTTCTTGTGGGTGGAAAAACAGCTGAACATACTTATTAAGAAAAGATGAAGAAGCTTTATCAGTTGCCTAAAATGTTTATAATGTCTAGATATTCTATCCTGTCTTCTTAATTAGTTTTGTGATCTACGCCAATTTGCACACTGAGACTGTCTGGATATTAAAAAGTATTCAAGTGTAAAATAAGCAATAGGCTGATGCTCCTATGCTATTATTTTAGAGATACCTTCTGGTTTATTCTAAGAAAAGTGCTTTTTTTGTTTGTTTGTTTGTTTTAATCTCAAATTGCAGCTCTTATACCCCCACACTCTATTATATGATTTACCATCAGGTTAAGTGGATTAATTAGATTAATAACTGTATGAGTCTAGTTTAGTTCAAAAGATTGATAATTATGCTGTTCTGTTATCTTTCTTGATGATTACCATCCTGTTTTCAGGGCTATTGAAATGCATTTAAAACATGTATAATGTTTACCTTCATACATGTGAATAAAATATTCCTATTTTTCCTCTGATCATGTAGACGTAATACAGTCATTCATTCTTCTAAACATGAGAAAGGGTCCCATTCATGCTTTTGGCCTTCCTGCAGAGAGTCAATCAACTGATGGGATTCTCCTTCTGTTGCATGCTGTTAGCATTAGAAATTCACCCAGAGATAAAGCTTTGTGCTTGCTTGGCTAATGTGATTAATGTCTGACTTAGATAAAAGGAGAATGATAGTAAAAGGAGTATGATAGAGCAGACAAGGCAAGGTATGAGTTGCACAGATCCTGTAGAAGAGCGTAAGTTGTTCGTTTGCTATACGTGTCCTTGTTTACAGTGTAGAAGGTTGATCTTCGTGTAGCTGTGGAAGAAAGTGAAGTTTCAGAATGGGTAAAGGTGATCTCTGCTCAAGGAAATTTCTTTCTGATTCATCTGAGCAGGTTTATCAGGCAGAATTGAAGTGGTTGCGTATTATGTTCCCATCCAGTGTGACTCTTAACCTGTCCTCCTCCAGCTTCTGTTGAGTGACTTGAGAACTTCATATCCACATGTGAAACTGCCCAGCCTTCTGGGATCTTTTTACAGTCAGTAATGAATATTTTCTTGTTGTCCAGATTGTTTGAGGTCATGTGGCTTTTCTCTTCTGGTCAATACTGGGAGCATCTATTCCTGGGACAGAGAGAAAGAGGTGTAAGATTTTTAATATCACAATAGAGCAAAGGAGGTGTAATTCACTTAGAGTTGCAACTGATCTCTAGACTGCAAAATAGCTTGTTCTCAAATGTAAATGACTTCTGAGATTTTTCATGGTAAATCTCAGTTTTTTTAGATAAAGTAATTGAAATATTTGGGTGTTTTCTTCAATATTCTTTATGCTTGCGGAAGTGATTGGCGATTGAGTAGGATTGGGGATTAATTATAGAGACAGAGAATGTGTGAGGGTGAAAGCTCTTGCAAAAGAAGGAAATGATTATAATCCCTGGGAATGGGAGAGAGGTAATATGAATAACCCATATAAATTTCAGCAGGGAAAACGTATCTGGGATGGGAAAATGGAATTAAGGAACGACAAAAACAACAACTTCCCCAGCTGCTTTATTTTTACAAATTTTGTGTCTGTTTTCTCTACAGCTGTCTGTGGTACACCCAACAGGTATAAAAAAAGAATTTTTGAAAGAACCTCTGTACCATTGTTGATGACTTTGGGAAAGAGTTCAGGAATTGATGATTTTTCTCTAGATGACCCATGTCCCTGGGCCTAGTAGTTGTGTTACGTTCGAAGTGACCTAGGGTTATTCTCTGCCAAGATCATCACATTTCACATTGCTAGCTTTTGCTTTTGAGAAAAACATTTTCAGAAGCTTTATTCAACTTGCAGAAATGTTATGCTCATGCTTTCTTACTGTACTTTTTGTTTTGAGACCAGTAGCTTTATTGATCTAGAGATGCATCTTTGAACAAGTTAATCCTAACTGATTCATTTGTTCTACTGACATTACTACTGCACAAGAACAAAATACAAAATTTTATGAACTGGAATTAGTTCAGTGCCCATTTCAAGGAATATACAGAAAAAGCTGTGTTCTGTATTGTTCTTTTACAAGACTCCTTTTCTTATATTTTCATGATTAACATTTTAGGATATTCTTGTAAACAGGAGTATATTTTTGTAAAAACAGAAATGTGCTTTTGTAGCACAGAGTAGCAATTGCACTCACATCCCTGGCTTTGTAAAAGCAGATTTTTGCTTCTTGAGGAGTGCTTACTGGCAGTGTATAGTGAGTGAGAAGGACTGCAGGGTATAGTGAACAAGCAAGGAGGAACTCCCACAGACAGTGTGTGCACCTAACTGGTAAGGAGGACTCAGCCTCTAAAGACAGAGGACCAGCTCCAGCTCCCCAGCTTTTGATTGCCCATCACACCTCTTGGCTCCTCTTTGACAAGGCACTTGTAAAGCCAGCTGCTCAGGTTACCTATTTGCCTTTCTCCCTGCTAGCTGCTTGCAAAATTTTCAAAACCTGCCAGGAAAAGCCTTGTGCAATTTTGTCTGCTGCTGCAGCTGACCCTGCTTTTAGCAATACTTCATTCAGATAGGTCCTGAGAGCCCTTCCAACCCAAATTATTCTGTGATGCTACAAACAATCAACAGCATTTGGGAATACATGTATATTGCTTTTGTTAAATAAAGCAAAACTGAGTTTTTCCTAAATGATATCTGGATGTAATATACAATTCTCATTATGCTGCGATATGGCATTACTGTGTACACAAATAGCAGATTGTAATAGAAGCCCACTTCTGTGTGGATAAGTCATTGAAAGTTTGGCCGTCCACAAAATGGAGGTTCCGAATCCTCATCCACAATTCATGAATCATATTCTCTGTTGCCTTCTGTTTTATGGAGTCACTATCTCTGTGTACAGCGGGTAGAAAACACGTCATCAGATCAGACTAGGCCTGAATGTTTTTCACTGTGCTTTCCAAGGACAGTGTGGGTAAGAGGCACGGAGAGGGGTGATTCATGTTTCTCCTCTTCTCACTGATTCACTCTGTTTCAGAGTCCCATCAAAGAAGGGTATATGCTGTGTTGGGAAGAACAGATCCAGCAAGCAAGCAGAGTAGACATCAGTGTCTCCCTGCTGCTCTTACAGCCCCATGCTATCCATTTCTGACATCCTTTTAAGATTAATAAGTGAATTTTCTAATCTCAGGAATGGATAGCCATAGGCACAATGATGTTTTCCTAGAGATTTAGGAAGCTTGTGTTTTAATTAAATTCATTAAATAGTGAATACACTTTTCATTTATGTAGTCGTCAAAATGCAGTCTGAAGTAGTCTTTATTTACACAGTTGTTGGTCTGTCTCTTGAACATCAGGAGGTATTAATGATTACTGGGAGCACATGGTATGGGAAGGAGGATGCTTACTGTCTATAGGCTATCCATTATTTATTTCCAGAGGCTATATTATTACTTTTTTTTTTTTCCTACAGAGACGTTCTGTGTGATGCATACAACCGAACATGCTGCAAGTTGCACTAGAGGTTATATTTAGTTGAAGATGAACAAACAAAACTGAAAAGGAGATGAGACCTTTTTTTAATGAAGTGTCTGTTGTGGGAATGCGTATCTACTGGGAACTTTTCTAATTGGATTGAGGCATCTAGACAGCTTTAGGTATCATATATTTTATAAATTAGAAATAACCACAACCAGGAGTATAAACTGTATTTCTCATGTTACCACAGGATCTATTTATACTGTGAAATGATCTTTCTGTGTGCGAAACACAAGACAGACTTACCATTTAGGATGATAAAACCTAAGTGCTTTATTTGCAAGCTCCGTTGAAGTGCAAAGAATAAATTTAGGTTTATTACTAAATAGCTTGCCATACTTTGTAAAATTTGCCATTCTATTGATAGGATTTGCCAGTCAGTAACGATGATAAGCTGTTAAGCACAATCTCATGAAAATTTCTCATAATCAGAAACTCGGTAGCATTTTTAAAGACTGGAGCAGTTACTGTTAAATGGTTATTTCCTCACATTATTGTGTTGTAACAGTTTTCTTATTGGGAGGAGCTACTAGCATTATGAACATTAGAGTTGTAAAAACATTAAAAAATTTTTCCTCTGTGCAAGGCAGGAGTCACTGTATTAATGCCTAGAAAAGCTTTGTTCATAGTTTTCTTCTGTTTTTCTATATCAGGCAGTTAGAGTTACTGGGCTTAATACATGCTTTATTGCTCTCACCATTTTAATTCAGTCTTTGCTTTAAAGCACTGAAAAAAGACAAAGTATCATCCAGTCCCAACCCCCACTGTGGGCTGGTTGCCCCCCAGCAGATCAGCCTGCTCAGGTCTCCATCCAACCTCACCTTGAGCACTTCCAGGGATAGGGCATCCACAACCTCTTTGTCCAGCCTGTGCCAGTGCCTCACTGTCCTCTGAGGTAAAGTGTTACAGAATCACAGAATGGTTTGGGTTGGAAGGGACCTTTAAGATCATCTAATTCCAACCCTCTGCTATAGGCAGGGACAACTCCCACTAGACCAGGTTGCTCACAGCCCCATCAGCCTAGCCTTGAACATCTCCAGAGAGGGGGCATCCAACACCTCACTGGGCAACCTGTTCCAGTGTCTCACCACCCTCACAGTGAAGAATTTCTTCTGTATACCTAGTCTAAATCTATCCTCTTCCATTTCAAAGCCATTTCCCCTCATCCCATTGCTACATGCCTTCATAAAAAGTCTGTCCCCATCTTTCCTGTAGGCCCCCTTCAGATACTGGAAGGCTACTATAAAGTCCTTCCAGAGCCTTCTCTTCTCCAGGCTGAAAAGCCCCAGCTCTCCCTGCCTGCCCCTATAGAGGAGATGCTCCATCCCTCTGATTATGTTCGTGGCCCTCTCTGGACCTGCTCCAACAGCTATCTAATAGTCTCTTCTAAGTTTGCAATACATTTCTTCTATCCATCTTAGTTTTTTTGTTGATAAGTTTCTGGAAGGACTCGGATGATGATAGGAATGCCTTGAAATTTCTCAATGGAAGTGAAAATTAATGTAAAGTGTTGGCAGTACTCTTAGTGGGATAAAATCTGCAAAGAAGGTGACAGCAGGCAGTCTTGAAACATCAGTGGAAGCAGAACACATGAACTGCAAGGTGATTGGGATTCTGGTGCCAGTATGATGTATTGTCTCTTCTTCTTCGTGTATTTGGTTAAACAGGGAAGTTGCACTCATTGTTTTATTTCAGCATGTGAGATATTTACCCAAGCTTCGCTTCAGCATTCCATGGCTAGGAGGCCTGCAACACGAAAGTTGCATCAGGACTTTTCTTTGGCTGCAAATGGAAGTAACAAAAATTTAACAATATGTAGAAGAAAACTTTAGTCTGCAGAACAATAGCAATGCTTCTGTTACCTGAAAGTGCTGTGCATAATACCACTTTCAGCTGCAGTATATGCGTCATCATTACTTCAAAGGCAAAGCAGTACCTAAAGTTCATGTATCTCTGACCACTGAAGCTGGAGCCCCCTCTGGGTGCCTGGATTTGTGTTTTAATATGTGTCAGGAAGGAAATGAGTGACAGAGGAGAGCTCCTGATGCCACTAAGAAATCTTCTGTTAGACAATATTGTCAGAAGGCTGTGGAAGGCCACGTAGACATATGTGCAAACACAGTCTTTTGTTAATGACCTTTTATACAGCAGCCATCAGGCTGATGAGGGAGTCCAGATGGTTTTGTGCTTTTGTAGAATCTGCACACCATGTGAAACATCTCTGGCTCTCTGACCATCTCCTCCTCTTTCCTCTACACCTGTACAGAAGGGTTCAAATGGATCAGTCCACTTGGGTGTCTGTATTTAACTTAAAACCAGTATACAGAGCATCATGAGCATACATTTGGCTCACACTACTTCAAGAAATTCTTGTTTGAATGTGCTTCTGCTGATTTTTTTGGTACAGCTAGTGTGTGTTACAAAAGTATAGTAAAAAGTAAACCGATGTGAATCAACACTGTTGTCAGACTATGCCAAAGGCTTTGCAGATATAGAACCTGAGATTCCAGGGAATTTCCTGATGTAATTGCAGATCTGAAAGAGCACTGCTTCAATAACCTGTATCTAATGGGTTAAGGAAGGATTAATAGCACTGTTAGTGATTCTCGCATTCAACTCTTGAGCAATGAAAGGAAAGGAATTTTTTGTTTGTGTTAGTTGCCTGCCTATGGACAGCAAAAGGCAGTTTGTAGTGTTGTATTTAAGGAATGGATGGATAAATGCTAAGTACTGGGGCTTGGCAGTATAGTGGCTTAGAGTAGCAAGGATTGGGAGCAGGTAACCTTTGATAAAACGTTCTTAAAAGCTTCCCCTGAGTAATTGATATGTATTTATTGCCTTAATTTTGTCTCAAGTTTTATTTGGCACATCTCCAAAAGTTCAGCTTGTCTCATTTTTTAGATCTCCTTTATTTCCCAAATGTCTGTCTGATTTATACTGAACAGTTTTGGGGGAAAAAAAATAATCCCAAGTCTACATGCCACAAATGAAAAATTTAAGACAAAAGGTTTTAGTGAAGAAGGGAGGAAAGAAAGCAGAGTTTTATTAATATGGCAAGGGGAAAAAAATTGAATTTATAAAACTTAGCAGGGTAGGAATACATTTATCAATTTACTGTCAAGTTGTTACTTGAAGTGTTATATCAGCATTGGGACCGAGGAGGAATCGACAGGCAGCTGCCATCACTGCCGTGCTGTGGGAGAGGACTCGGGACAGGACAGGGATGCCGACGGAGAGAGGAAGGAAGCTGCCATGGCTGGGAGCTCGAGCATTTCGCTCCCTGCTGGAGGAAGGGACTGGAGCGTGACTCTCCTGAGGCAGCATATCTTGCATGGCTGCCAAATCTACAGCTTTTGGCAGCAGTCTAACGCTTTTACGAGTCATCTATCATCCTACCATTTTTTCAGTTTTCCTATCACCAGTGTGAAACAACAGATTTCCTCCTCCTCCTCCTTTTCAATTCCTGCCCTTGCTTTCTGTTTCCAGACTGCCATATGAGCATCCTGCACACGTTCATCAGCTGCTGTCCAGTGGCAGAGAGCATCCCTCTGCCACCCCTTAGAAGTGTTGGATGGGCTCCATCCAGCTCAGCTTCTTCTCCATCCTCTCCAAGGAGAGCTGCTGACAGGATCAGGTGCTGGAGCACATGTGGTGGGATGGAGGATAACCTGTGCTTGTGTGCAGCGCAGGCTGCTCGGTATCTGTGTATGATCCATTTGTGCCAAAGGCACAACAGTGCCTAGACATCACACTGGCTGCTGTTTGGATTCTGATTATTAGGTAGAAGCACAGCTACTCTGTGTCCTTTACTCAGGTCAAGGGCTGAAGCCATGATCTTAAGTGTTATGGGGAGCTGCCTACGTTCCTCTGGTCATATGGGAAACTCTTGTTTTGACACACATACTGTATTCTTGTAAAACATTGAGATACAAGTGCAGCTTTCATTTCAGCAAACAGGAGAATTGAATTCTCTCTTCATTAGCAGTGCGTGAAACAGTGTCTGCTGGTTGGTTCAGGGCTTTGATTTTTATTCTAAACCCAGATGGAAATATTTGCATACGTCCTACAGTAGTCCTTTGTGGGGGCTTTTTAGTTTTCCTCACCCCAGCTAATATTACAAACTTAAGAAATCCTCTAAAATTAATCTTTTTCATTAAGCCTGTTCCCAGGTATTATGAATGTGGCAGAAAGATCTAGAAATCACCTCTAGTACTGCTTTCCAACAGGCTGTGAAGCTGCAGTGATTATTTGTGTGTGTTCTGTGTGCGTTTATCACTTTTGGCTAGTGAGACCTTCCATGTTTCCCCATTTTTATTTCCCCTGCACGCACTCCTTCCCAGCTGCCATAACTGAGCAGCACTTGCCCTCTGGCCAGCCTGGAATGCTCTGCTTGTGATGCTGCTGGTAATGCCTCTCCAGCCACCACTACACAGGGGCACGTGCAGGGAGCTTGGCATCCGTGTTCCACGTGCTATCAGCTGCTCAGTGCCACCTGGTGCCCTCTGGCCCAGAGCTCGCCCCTCTGCTTGGTCCTTATCTGTTGCAAAGAAATCCACTGTGGTCCAAGCTCAGTTTCTACTGCCTTGTTAAAAAGATCTATTTGACTCTTTTATGGTTTGCACTGTTGGAGGAGCAGGACACTACTATGGGCTGTTTCATTGATGTTCTACTTAAAACTGTAGCGGTGTGGAAGAAAATATTTCCTAGGCTTTCTTTTGGCAAGGTGGCAGATTTCGTTGGTGGGAGCTACCATGCTTGGGTTGGTCTCATCTCCTGCTGTGCCCAAAGTGATGGAGGGCTCTGCACGTGCTTAGTGCTCTCTGCAAGGGGTGCGAGCACTTCCTGAGACTGAAGGTGAAGGAGGAGCTTCTCTCCTCTATGCACTTTATCTTATTGGAATTTATATTTAATTTACTTTTAGAAGTGGATTCTCTTTTTTCTGTTGCCTATTTTTACCGTACCAGTGATTTACTTTCCATTTTCATATGAAGCAGTATGGTGCCTGTGCAGTCTTTATTTTTGATTGTGTATTTTTATGTGTTTTACTGTTGAAAATAATAGCTCAGTGTCTCTCCAGCTTAGAAATTCTGCTCTCTATGCTGTCAGAGAGATCCTTTCATGAACCATATCCTTCTCAAACTCCCCTTGATTGGTTTTTAAATGTTGCAGCCAGTGGACTGGAAGTTTTACAGTTACATTTGTTAGAGATGCCATTTTACATTCACTGAGAAAGTACTATTACATCTGACACCATGTCCTGTTGCCCTCTCTTCTGCTTGGACCAGGACATTCAGAGATGTGTTTTCTGAAGTGTAATCATAAGTATATAAATAATCTCAGTGGCAAGGCTACTCGATTCTGTGTGTGTGTGTGTGTGTGTTTCAAAAGTAAAGTCTCTATTCATCTGGAGGTGCTTTCTGCAGCACAGCAATCAGCATAAAGTCAGGAAGGGACAAGATGAGCTCTGTATATGCACAGTAGTCAGTGGATTTTGAGTTCATTTCCAGTTGCCACACACGTAGTTGTTTTTAATATCTTTCCGTGACAGCTTTTATAACATTAGAGGTCAGAGTGAAGTTGTTATCTGTTTTATCCTTCTGAAAGCATATAGATATAACATCCTTTGGACCAAATCCAATCTCTTTTCCTCAGAGTGCTAGTGTTGAAAGCATGAAAAACATCACAGCTGCAGTGATTAGACGTATGGAATAGGTGCATGTGGCAAAGAGCTGTTAACTTCCAAGGTAGCTGTTCTCACAGAGAGGTGTTGAAGATGTTGAGAAGGGTGGTAGTAGCAGTTGGTGAGCCTCCAACCATGCAAATTACTGGCCAGTGCCCCAGCACAGCATCTACATAGCAGGCATAGATATGTCATAGCTCTGCAGCTGTTCCTGTGATATTACACATGTGAGTGAAGTCTATCCAGCCTCCACACGGAGTTTCCTCTGTCAGGGGTGTATCACTGGGTTCTCTCACCCAGCAGCCTCCTTATATATTAAAAATTAAATTAAAAAATGTCAATAATCTCAGCATCCTGATGTCACATTTGCTAATTCTGCCATGTGGAACAGTGGCTGAATTATTCTGGTTGTTCTTTTCCTACCTCCCTGCCCTCTGTTCTTCTTTTGTCCATTACTTTCCTTTCACATTCCTTCTCCTTTCTCAGGCTGCTTTTAAAGCTAAAATTAAATACCTACCCAAACTAACTCAGAAGTTGTAAGCATATGATAACTTTTGTTGTATTTTTGCCTTATAAGATTTATCTGAATCTGGTTACCGAGCTGGAAGATACATTATGAGAAAGCACATCCCTGTTTGGAAAGAGATGATGGAATCCAAGCAAAGTAGTTAACAGTCACACAGAGTGATAGAAACAATTCTCTCAAAGGCCCAAGAGGTTGTTCTCGCTTTTTTTTATTTGATGCTCTGCTGAAAAAGGGAGATTTCTCCACTTCTCTTTAAATAAACTTATCAGGAATGTCATGGCTGCATGTCACCCAGTATAGCTAGGTTTGTCTAACTTCTTGTCAAGTTGGGATTTCTTTCTACAAACCCAATTTTAGCATTTTCTACATAAAATGTACAGTACAGGTTGTCTTTTCCCCTTTGATTTAATTTGTCAGTATCACGTAGCGTTTCTGCCTCCATCTCTGTATCCATCTCAGGTCAGTTTGTGGCTGATGGCACAGATTTGATGTTTAGTTGATTTTTATTTTTTTTTCCCATGGCTTTTATAGAAGTAAAACAGGCTGACAGGCACTGGCTGATGGTATGATAGGAGAGGTCACATTTAGGACCAACATCACTTTGTGTAAAGCACCACTGAATAAACAGTTATTTCTGGTATGCTGATTTGGACTTTGGCTCACAAGCTATTTAGGAATAGAAATACTTGACAGAAATATGAATTGAACTCAAACATAATCAATATCGATATTTCTGGAGATGCAGAAGCAATTTTTTTTCTGAAAGTTTGTTGAAAGAAGTTTGTTAAGTGTGAGGTCTTAGCAAAAGCCTAATTACTAAATGTCTTGGGAAAGAGTTTTTTTTTCAAATTGCCATAATTCTACCAAATATAACTTATTTTCTGTAAGTTTGAGGTAAGAAAACTCAAGGTTTTCATATCCAACCAATGGTGTAAAAACGGTACTGGATGTTTTTACTCCTTACAACATAATTTAGAGAATGTGCTGCCACGCAACTAGAAACACTTGTGAGCACTTGTGGATTAATCAGGAGGCAGGAAGAAGCATTTTTTGAAGAAGATTAAGGTCTCTTCAGTCCTGTGAGAAGTTGTGGATGGAAGAATCTCAGGGTCAGGGCTAGAAGTAGACTTTTATGTTTGATCGGGGGAGATTCCTTTTCTGGTATCCACAAATCTTAAACCACAATAAAGCTCATATAACAAAAAAAATAAAATAAGAACACCAACCAAATCGCCAACAGTTCCCAAACAACACAATAAGAGCTACCTTCCAAAAAATAATCTGGTATACTGTGTCCTGTTCTGGCCGCCCCAGTATAAACAGGGGACTGAAACACCTCTCCTGTGATGAGAGGCTTAGAGAGCTGGGACTGTTCAGCCTGGAAAGAGGAGGCTCGGAGCTGTCTCACTCACCAAAGGCTATGAATACCTACAGGGAGGGTGCAGAGAAGGCAGAGACCAGCACAAGAGGCAGTGAGTGTAAACTAGAGCACAGGAGGTTCCTTCTGACCATTAGGAAGCATTTCTGTGCTGTGCAGGTGATGGAGCCCTGGCACAGATTGCCCAGAGGTAGTGGGGATTCCTCCTTAGAGATCTCCAAAAGCTTTCTGGACACAGCCCTGGGCACCCTGCTCTGGGCAGCCCTGCTGGAGCAGGGCTTGGAGGAGATGGACACAGAGGGCTGTGCTGGCTTCAGCTACTCTGGGATTCTGTGATCTTACTGTTTTTCTTCACTGTACTCAAGTCTTGGAGAGAAAGTTTCTATCAGTCTCTAAAAGGCAGAGTGCTAGAGACAGAGCTCTGAATTCCGTGGGTCTGGGAGCCGAAGTTGGAGTGTTGTCAGTTGTGCAGTTTTTTTCCCTGAAAAGTAGTGCTTCGAGTCCCTGATAGATTATGACACTCAAATGCGTAGGCTTGCTACATGTTGGGGATAAGTAAATAACTGAATGGTTGAAATGTTGCAAAACTGTGTGCTAATGCTTTAGGAATGGTCCTGAAAAATTAAAAAATAATTTAAAAAAAAAAAAAGCAATAAAATGTACCATATTTTGAAGCAGTGTATACATAAACTGCTGATTGATTGCAGGGTGTAATCACTTCAAATTCAGTTTGACTTGAAGATACTGGCTAACTCTTAAAAAAAAAGGACCACAGATGGTGATGTTTTCTTGAATTGCTTAGCGTTTCCAAAGCACAGATCAGAATTCTGATTTATCTTTGTCAGTAATAGATAATATGGAGATAAAGGCTATTGTAGAAAATGAATATTAATTTGTTAACTGTATTTAAAAAAAAACAAAACAGAAAACAAACAAAAAAAACCTTCTGACCTCTTAGCCCTGCATTTTTGAAGCAATATTCTGAGAAGCTTCTGACTGAAAACCATAAATTTAAATACGAGTCAAATGATGATAGTCTGTAAGGACCTCTTTGAAAATGTGTGGTTTAGTTCTTTATTCTTATTTCTTTCAGCCTATTGTAGAAGACTTTCATGTATTTAGTGGACTTTCAAAAGCAGACATATATAGTGCAGTTAAAATACTGCAATTTAGTACTTGCACTGCCTAAGTTGTCATTTCCTGCAGAGTAAAAGAGTATAGTTAAAACATGTTGTTTTATTTGATGTTGCAAGATATAAGGCTTCTACTTGCCCACAGTGTAACTAGTGAAAACTTTATTGCCTGTTGTCAAAAAAATCATTTTAATTTAATTTTTGAAGCTCGAATCTAAATCTTAATCTAAACCTTAGATCATACTTTCTGTATAATTAGACATGCTTATGGGAGCAGCATATGGTGGAAATATATAGAACTTTGCTATATAAAAGAATAGAATACAAATGCCAAGCTTTTACGTTGATTGTGCCTGTATGGGGGCTTTATAAGCTTACAATTTGAATCATTTATAGACACAGACTCAACATAGCTCTAACACAACTAGTACTGCAAGACATTTATTTTTTTTTTGCTGACTAAATGATAGGCAAAGCAATTTTCAACAAATGTCTCCCAGTAGGCTGTCATCATGGAAGCCATGTAATGTTGCATTTTAACCTTGCACTGGCAGCTATCCAGAAATTATTTCGCTTATGCCAAAGTGTTCTTCACAAGGCACTTGCCCTTTTACTGTACAGTAAGAGAATAACTTAACTTTCCCTCCATCTTCCCCTTGTTTTATCAGATTTTTTTTCATGTATACTTATGAGGGTGCAGCAAAAAATGAAATAACAACATATTCCCATTTTCTTGGAGTGATCTCAGTCTCATTATGGAAAATGAAACTTGAAAACTCCCAGGAAACTTGGGTGCCTAATGCCTCATGTGCCTTTCAGAGTATTTAGCACTGGGATTTGATTGCTCCAAGAATAAATCCTGTTTATTAGTATGGTTTGATTTAAAATGCTTGTATGCACTCTAGTGAAAGGGACTCAGGTAGTAATTTCACTGCCTTCTCTAAAATCTTTTTTATTTATTGATTTACTTATATTCTCTCATCCTGCAGTGTCGGCTAAGAGTTTTTTAAAAAACTGGAAGACAAATGATGCCTTAAATTAATTCTGAATCTAGATTTTATTCAGTATCAAGTCATGAACAAGCTGGAGGTCAGGTTTGGTAGCTGCAAAGCGCCAGAGATCTCAATTCCCTAGATCTTAAAAAGTGCACTCCTCAGCAAACAAACTTTGCAACTGAAAAGCATATACTTTAGCTAAAGTCCTCCATGATGTAAAGTTGTTTCATATAGCAAGATGGAAGTCACATACTGGATTAATTTCATAAAATCTCTGTATGTGGTCTGCATTTCTTCATCAGTAGACACTATGTAATTAACTTAGAGATGAGCAGGTTTTTGCATGGGATGTTATCCCATACGCACCAACTCTGTGGTGATAGATTTATTGACAGTACATCACATGAATTTTCACATAATGAAAAAGCAGTGCTGTGTTATTGCACAGTTATTCCACAAAGCCATTGTTTCCAAACTCTTTACAGAGCCTCCTTCTTGCTCTGTCCTGTGCAGGGTGTTCTAAAAGCAGATATCATTAGGAACGGCTTCAGAGAAGGCTGTGCTGAGCAGCAGCTTCATTGCTCCCGTTGTCTTTAGGAGCTTGTGTCTGTGTTCTCACACGTCCTCTCTGAGACAGTATTCAAGGGAAAGATCCTACCTACAAATAGTGCTTTCTGCTAGAAACTGATCCGTGCCTTGAAACTGTTGTGTCATATCACAGTGACTCAGGCAGCCTGTATCTTCAGCTCCTTTATCTACTGAAATGTGGTGTGTATTTTTCCTTTTTTTCTTCATTACTTTTTACCTCCTCTCTTTCTGCAAGAGGGACTTCCAGCCACACATTAAATGATTCCTGGTGAGCCAGTGTTTTATATCACTTTCAGTTTCCAGTGCTCAGAGTCTCAGCTATACATCATTTACATGCAGTGAAGTCAAATATTTTATTTTCAGCACATGAAGTCAAATATTTTCAGTGAGTGTGTGTAGATACTAAGGCTACTGATATTAATGTTAATTTGTCTTTTATATGTGTGTTGTTCGGTAGTGAAAATCAAATTATATCAGGAACAACAGAGTCAAAGTGCAGGCCTCCATTGCCTGACTGTTTAGGGCAAAACAGGTAAAGAAAAAAAACAACAACAAAAAGCCCTACAGCCCATGTACATCCATGGGGTTCCAGTGGCCGAGACCTTATGGTGTTTAATAAATCACAGAAAGATTCCTTCATGTAGCTGTATTATGGGAACGGAGAAATTAAGGTCCGGATTCACAGGCACCCAAATTCTCTGAAGATGACCTTCTGAGATGTGTGTCAGAAAAGTCAAGCCACTTTTAGTATAAATAGAAAAGAAAAGAGACCTCTGGATTTAGACTTAAATTATTTATTTATGAGACCTTTCAAACATTTTGTAGTTAGAGATTCTCCTTTCGGTCTGTTCCTTTCCCATCAGAGTGTGTTTGGTGCTTGTGAATGATTTCTACCGCCTGGAGAATATAATTCACCAAATATGGCTGGGAAAAAAAGGCAAAGTTTTGCTAATAAGAATCTCAGATAGACTATTAACTGAAAACTTTCCGGAGACATTATTAGTTGCAGGGAGAAGGGTCAGGTCTCTTTGTGGATATATCTTCTGTTGGCTTTCAGCCTAACAGCTTTCAGGGACATTAGCTTGGAACTGAGCAATATAAGCAGAGAGGTCTGTTGCTGCTGCCTGGTGGGAGCTCACAGATGCTTGTAATAAAAATTGTTAAAAATTGTTTCATTAGTTTGCAAAAAGCAAATTTCTTGGAATACTGTACCTTCATTTGCCAGTAATATTTAATTTCTTTTATGTTCTGCTTGTGACAAATCCAAGTAGAAGTTTGCTCCATAATTAGTTACGATGATGATATATAGGACTTAAAATGAACATTCAGCATTTTTTTCATTTACATGCTGGAAACAAAAGATAATTGGCTAGAAAACAATATGGCATTTAATAAAGCTGTTCCTTTAAGTAGCACATTTTTTCAAAAGATAAAGAGATATCAACCTTCTAGAATTACATAATATCATGGACATATAAGTAAAACTAATCAGATATGCCACGTGCCCTCATTTTGTAAGTGCAATAGCTCATTTAGCTGTTAGCAAAACCTTGCTTAGTGATGCATCAATAATTAGAAACTGTCACTGTCTGTATATGAATAACACTTTTTCTCCCTCTTGCTATTTTCCTTTTTGGAAAAAATAAAAAAATAAAAACACATATCACATTTCATCTGTCCTGGGTTACAAACACGTTTGGACACTTCAAGATGCCTATATAGAATTTTTAAAATATCACAAATTTGATAGCATAATTTTTATAGTTGCTATTACAAAGATATATTTTTATCCAGTAGCCAGGAGACATATATGAAGGGTTACTTTTGAGGTAACGTGTCTGCAAAGACACTATGGTGTCTTGAATGAATATACAAATGATCGAGGCTACGTATTTTCAGACTTAAAAGTATGTCCTCTTCTTGTCTTCTTATTTAAAAGGAGTATTTGTACGTTAGCCTGCTTGGAAGATCAATGATAAGCCATTTACTGGTGATCTTTTGCAGTCAGGCTTCTCTGAGCTCGTAGCTGTTTATCCATAGGGGAACGGGGTACAGGAATGGGCACAGAGAAGTAAACTGCTGGAAATCATTAAACCCTGTAAGCGTGGCTGCAAACAAGATGGGCAGTCTTGCTGTGTGATGGTGTTTCAGTATCCTTTCCTTTGCAGATCAAGAGTGTCTTTGCAAGCCTACCCTGTTAATGAGGGCACAGTTCCTGTGCTCTCCAAGGCATGCATTCCACGTGCAGTGTCACTTTGTGCATAGCCTTCCTCGCTATTTCTGTTGCTGCCTTTCAGCGTAGCAAAGGGAGCAAAGTTTTTGTATGTACAGATGTGTGCATGTGAAGACCCCAAATCTAGCTGTGTAATTTAGGGTCAGGCACGTTGCATGAAACTTCTTTTAATTCACGTTTGGAAGCGGATCCTGTTCTTTTTAAAAGATGCTCCATGCAGAAAAGAATTTGAGCTAAACTTTTAAGTGGACGGCTTTAAAGCAAAGCTCCTGTAATCATTCCAGCAGCTTAGTGACAGTGATACACAGGTTTTAGTGACCTCCTCTGGGACTGCCATTGGAGTGGGTGAGTTTTCTTTTTTCTTCAAAGGCGGATGTAAGTGGATAGCGCTGAACAGTTGTTCATCCATTTTTAATGCTCATCTGGGCTGTGATCATTCATTGGTGTGTTACTTACTCATCTGTGTAGAAACAGTGGAGGAAGAGTAAATCTAACCTTATTTTCATTACGTGGGTGATTCTGAGCTGTGGTTTGCCACCAAAAATGCTGGTGGTGCAAAGATCAACTCACCCAGTCTAGACAAGATCAAAACCTGAGTGACAATTAGGTATTTCAGGTAAATGGAGATAAAACCTTTTCTGCTGGAGGTGTGCAAATGTTAGAGGACTCTCCGTGTTGGAGAGGGAACAGTGCACAGCTACTTTGGCGTATGCATGAATCTTCAATTTATATGCAATAGCCCTCAAAAAGCTTTTGCTGAGACTAGGCTTTCAGTCTCTCTCACTGTAGCTGCTCTGTGAACCAGGTTATTTATGAGGTTACTCATGCAAATTTAGAAAGACCTTCTTGAGAAACAGCTTGTTTCATAAAGTGTTGCAGAAAAGTAGGTCACCTAAGGTATTTTTCAGCCAGTGTTCTTCTGTAAATATCAGGGGACAGATCTTAGCTTGTGCTGAATCACTACCAGAGTTTTTGGTTTTAATATGTAAACCATCTCTTTCCAATTCTTCTTAATGGAATTCTAAGATAATGAAATACCAGTGCAGAACTCACAAATTCCCCATACAACTTGACTTACCTGCTCCAAATTCCTTCTTTCCCCAGGCTGGTGGGATTTCAAAACTTAATTCAAAGACCAGCTGCCTGAATGTATAGGAAATGTATTAAAAGTGCATGATGTCTTGAACTCACATGCATACATAAATATATATAAAATACACAAATAATTGGATGGCTGAAAAAATATGGACGTAGCCCCTTTATCTCTTGGTTCCATAACACACAGGGTCAAGACATTCACTCCCACGTGTGGGCTCTGGAGGGGAAATTTCTGTCTGCTGTATGTATGAGAAAGGAATTTTTTTTTTTTTGGTTTGAAAACCAGTCCTATTTGTTATTCACAGACTGTAAATATTTATGGGCTGTAAGAATATACACCTGCTACTTATTGTTCCATGTGAAACAAAAGTACAGAAAAGAAAATACTGTAAAACAAAGGAGATGCTGAAACTCATTTTATCAATTACTGAAGAGTATTAGAAGTTTAAACAAAATTTTTCAAGATTAAAACCAAGTAATGGTGAAGTTAAAACGTGCCGTCGAACAACCTGGCTCAAAAGTCTTTCCTTAATAGAGGGCATAAATGATTATTATAGTATTCTCATAAATGGATGACAGTTGAATGGGCTGAAAAAGTAAACTTAGTACATTTTCAGAGATGACAGCTTTTAAGGGTAATCTATATAGACAAACCTGGTTGAGGAACCTCTTTAATAACAAGGCTTGAAGGGATTTTATGATCAGGCTCATCTGAGTTGGCATATGACCATATTCAACTTTCTCTATTAATCAGGGAGACTTCTTGGTTTAGATGGGCTGTGTCTGCACTGCATTCAGTGTACGGACGTTTGAATTAAGTTTGGATTTGGGTGCCATGTAGCCTCAGTGCAGACTGCAAAAACACAACTGAGAACTTGGAAAAAAACTCTTGGAATGCTAAACTTGCACTGTCTGGCTACATGGTTCACAGTAAGAAAACTAGAATGAGCCATTCAGGAGGGAATGTGCTTATTTTTATTAATGAAATGCCTACGCTAAGAATTCATAATATTTACAAGGATGAGTCTGGTTAGGC
The DNA here is from genome assembly GCA_013399175.1 of Odontophorus gujanensis. Lineage (NCBI taxonomy): Eukaryota > Metazoa > Chordata > Aves > Galliformes > Odontophoridae > Odontophorus > Odontophorus gujanensis. Next base: position 495,527 of record VXAB01012692.1, on the reverse strand, counting down.
AAAAGGAAAGCTTAATGTTACAGTAAGATGTCTTTTCAGATAAGAGTTTTGTAAAAGAAACCTTCCTTCTTAGCATGACCCATAGGTCAGAGGCAGCTGTTTCGCAGCGCACATATACTTCTTATCCAGCATTTCTGAAGATGGAGCTGCTGGAATGCCATTTTGCTGCAATTGCCACTTCTTGTTAATGTGGATAGCTCCACTTATATTTTATTTAAAAACAGAAGACAGTGCTGCATGTGTTTATAACTCTTCCAGTGAGAAGGAATGATTGCAGTGTTTCAAATTCTGTTGTGTTGTGAAGGAGCAATGGTGTGCTGTGATTGCCACTTTCCATTGCTACGAGCACTGTAAACTGATTTTTGCAGACTTGCTTGAATTGTTCTGGTCTTGATTTCTAAACATTTGTAATGGCATCTAATAGCTTTACAGAAGTGTAGTGGTGTAGATCACTATATTTGTAGCCCAAATATAGACCACAAGCAAATTTTGTTACCTCTCCTACAACTACAGGATGTCTGCAACTTTCCAACAGGAATGTTGTTTTTCTTACCTGTGGTATGGAGAGAAGCTCACACACAGTGACAGAATTCATGGCCTTGAAGACAGCTTGAAGTTTTTATTAGCAGAACTGGTAAAGTTGCAGCTGGCTTATTGCTTCCTGCTGTGCAGACTGTGGGAAGGTCTGATCAGATCTTGGTAAAAATTAGTGCATGCTGGTAAAATTAGCCTGTGGGCTTTTAAAAATATTAATTGAGTAGTCTTCTAATAGTACATTGTAATTCAACTTAAAGTGCTTAATCAGTATCTATTACATGCTACTAAAGTGGCTCAATAATGGAGGGCTGATTCATAACCATCATAATCACTTCATTGCACTTTTAGTTTGGGTCTGTTTTTCTTCTCGCTTTAGTGCTCAATAGAGTCTCCACATCTAGAAAAAAAAACCAAAAAACAAAAAACCTTTGAATTAAATGTTTGTAACATTAAAATGTTGATTTGTAAATATGCAATAATGAATAGAGGGATTGTGCACTTGTTAAAAGTTTTATTGCTTTACTTGCATTTGCGGTGGAAAAAGGCTTTCTGACCAATGATGAATACAAGTGAATCCTTTTCATCAGCATGGAAAACCCCACAGTTGGAATTTTTGAAGAAGCATCTATAATTTTGAGAATATTTAGCTTCCCGCGCTACTCTAAAAATCTAGTTTCCAGGATTCCCTGATCTGACCAGAAGTTTGAAAATACTGCTGGATTGGTGAAGTAGATGATAATAATACTCATTGAGCTGCTTTCCAGAAAGTGTTTTTCTTTTCTTACCCCAAACAAAGCGTGACAACAATCAGAAGTATACTAGAGACCCCGTTGGTGTCCCCAGGGAGTTGCATGGCTGCGTTATTCCCACTCCCTTGCTGGATGTCACCTTCCCTGTAGCTGAGCTTATGCAATAGGCCATGCAATGATTCTGAGTCTTTTTCTTGGTTTGAATTACTACACCAGGTTGGCTTCATATAAAAGACACATAATCCATTAAAAAGTCTCTAGTGTAGGGGTCGTGTCAAATGTCTTGTGGGTGATAGACTGTGAAGTTGCTATAGCTGTTCCTGGAATTACTGTATATCCATGCTCAAATAATTGATCTGAAAAGTGGTGATTGTATGCTACTGAAATAGGCCTGTTCCTGTAACCTTTGTTCAGGTTGCACATGTGTCCAATTGCCTGCTCAGTAGCAGAGTCCAAATGTGCAGGCCAAAGCCACAGCCTTTTCAGAGGGCTCAGCTGATGGCCATCACCCCTGCTCTCTAAGGAGGGCATTGCAGTCTAATTAGCAGCCCTCTGAACAGGCTGTGGAGATGACAATGGCTGACTGACTGGTATCTCAGTCTTAGTTTATCCATCTGTTAGATGGGAATAAAATCACTTCAGCTTTCCTTCAGATCAAATTATAGTGCAGCTTTTCAAACGACTTTTGAATATATGCATCCCTATATGAGCTACTGTGTTACTAGATTAGGCTGGAACAAATTAATTAATTTAATTAATCTTGATTTAGATCGTGACTTAAAAGTAGTCTATTTGCATAACTGATTTAAATCTTGCTTTGTTTTATTGTCTCATGATCTCTCTAAAACAAAGATTGATTTTCTATTGTTAGTAAGCATTGATTTACGATGAAATGCACAGTGAATTGGACTGATTGTTTCTGTTCTCCATGTCCTACAAAACTTGTATGAGGAATTTTCTTACTCTTCACATTATTCATGAATTGACAAAAAAAGAACAAGCTTTCTCAATTTTTCTGTTCCACACCATCCTTGAGTGAACTAACAGAATGAGGTATAACAAAGAACCTGTATTCCCTCGGTGTTCTGCTGCAGTAATTTGCCCTGGCTGTACTTTTTAAAAAATGCAGGCACTAAACAAGTGTTGCTTATATGCCTGTGATTCAAGTTATTTCAACATAATAGGTAGCAATGAGTGTACCTGCTTTATATTTAAGTAATACGCTTTAAGCATAGTTAATAATATACTCAAATTTACCTGTAGATAGGTGCATTTTAAGGGATATTTTATCAAATTAAAATAACTCCCGCCAATTTTAATATTAGCTCATAATCACCTTTTATTATTATTATTTTGACATTTATTTTGTTCTACTGTAGGCATTTTGAAGAATGGCAAAGGCCATTATTCACTCAGTCATTTTGATACAGATACTTCAAAAATATGTTAATCATAGTAACTAATCCCTTACATATTGTGAAGGAATTCTGAAAGTTTTTCAGGTACCATTTCATTTCAGATATTTGAGCAGTGCAAAAGATTTATTTATTTTTTTCCAGTGTTTAAAGATAACACTGTTCTGGAATCATTTGACTGTACTAATTTCAAAAAAAGGACTCAAGTCAAAAGATGCAAAAGCAGTCTGGCCAAAATGATCAGTTATGACGCTTAATTCCTTTTTAAGGGTAGAGACAAGGATTATGGTGCACTAGTTAACTGCAGGTGAAGGGAAGTGGAGTATTTTAAGAAGAAATACCTGAGTAAGCATGTCAGAGAATTGTATTTTGGAAGGGAAGAAATGAAGACATTGTCTATTCAGCATTGTGATGGTGTGTACGAGGTTTTGATAGAAGTGGAAAAACAATAAGCAAGTAGTAAGTCAGTTTGTGGGAAGCAGAATGGTGCAGAAAGGGAGAAAGAAGCTATAGAAAAAACTAATTAAGAGTGGAGACGTACTAGGCTTTGGAAGTAAGAATCGGGATCTTGATCGTGACTCGGAAAGTAATGGGTAACTAGTGATACTGTCAGTACAGGAAAGAAAAGTAATTCTAGCAGCTATATTTCACATGCATTAAAAATGGTACTAGAACATAGGAAAGAAGACCTCAAACAGGAATTTTCTGTAACTGATGCAAATAACGCTCAAGTTTTGGACAGAGATTTCAGTGAAAAGATTGGAAAGCACACGTTGGATATTGGAGATATCATAGAAGAGTACTGATAGGATTTGATGACAGCTTCAGCTGGCAAAGTGATGGAGAAAAAGGTTGAATGGGCCATGAAATTTGAAATCTAGAGAATTAAGAAAGATAGCGGTATTGTCAACAGTAATGGCAAGGAGATGAGATTTGGAAGAAAAGATAAGAAGTTCAATTTTTCAAGAGGCTGACTTTGACATCAAAATTGTGTGTTTGAGAAGCAGACAAAGGAGTGAGACAGCCTGCAACGTAGGAGAAATGAGAGATGCAAGTGAAGATTGGTGATCCATCAGTGTCGAAATAGTGCTGGAAGCTGAGGGTAGGTGAGAAAGGAACAGGGATGAGGAGTGGCTAAGATTTTGCAGTGGATGGTAATGAAAGCAAGAGGAGGAAAAAGGAAACATTGACTTGTCAAGTCCTAGAGACAACAACCATGTCAAGAAACAGGCACAAGTAACACTTGTTGCACAGAAGTGCCACAAATCAAATACACAAATTAAGACTTCATCCACTGTGAAATGTGAAAGGGGACTGTAAATGGAATTTTTTGGAGAGCATGCTTACAGAACGTGAAGACCAAGTGTACTAACAATGGTGCTTTACGTAAGAGGTTATCGTGGTGTGAGGGTTGGCCTCTTGTGTAACTAGTGGTAGGACTAGTAGGTAGGTAGTGGGAATGGCCTTGAGTAATGCCAGGGGAGATTCAGTTTGGACTTTAGGAAATACCCCTTCTCCAAAAGAGTGGTCAGGCACTGGAATGGGCTGCTGGTGGTGGAGTCACCGGCCCTGGAGGTGTTCAAGGAAGTTTTAGATGTTGTGTTGAGGGACATAGTTCAGTGTGAACTGTTGGACTGGATGATCTTGTGAGTTTTTTTCAACCTTGGTGATTCTATGATTTACCTGAAAAAGCAAGATGGAACAAGAAGTACTTTATACGTAAGAAGACCTTCCCCATTGCATATGTAATAACAATGCTGTTTTCTAATTTTCAGAAGAGATTTGTGTTAATTATGGGAAGTCCAAATCATGTCATGCCATTCTTGCTGCTTAGAAGTGGCTTTAGATTTTCCTGTTGATAGAGTATCTTTTCCACTGTGTGGGACTCATTCCTCAGGTCAAAGTTGACTCAGTTTGTCAGTACTGGGTTAATAGAAAAAGATCCTGCTTTTAACTATTAAGTGAAGAACTTCTGAATATTACTTCCATGATTCAACCACTTTACTTTCAAATATAGCAGCCATAAGTTGCTATCAAATCATCTATTCTAAACTAAAATAAATCAGAACTCTCACTTCACAACATAAAGATGATGTAAGAATTGAAGAGTAGGATTTTCGCATTTAACTAGAGACTTCTTATATTTCAGTTTCAGACTCTTCTGAAACAAATTTTGAAAAGGACATCTCTCCTATAGATTCTACATGAGAGCACTTCAACAGTATCTACCACTTTTCTTTCTGTGGGTTAGATCTCCCAAATCACTATGTTATAAAAACTCTGGCTTTGCTTCCAAAATCTTGAAAGCTCGCTTTTTCTGATAGTTTTTTTTTTTGTACTGGGGTGTGCAATGTAGATACAGTGAGGTGCTGGGCTGAGCACAGGCTATGTGCTGTGCAATGGCACCTGAGCTGCCCTTGCCTTGCCCCTCACTCCTGTGCCTGTCCTGACTGTTGTGTTCCTACTTGAGATCCTTCCTCTGGCAGCACAGGCAAGAAATCCTAGGTTTTGTCATACATTTTGAACAGTCACCATCTCTTTGTATGCATGGGAATAATTTGATCAGAGGCCTTTGAAGGAACTCGACATGTATTATCTTCAATTTATTGAGCAAGTACATCTGAAAGAGTATTTAGATGATCAGTTTCCCCTAAATCTTAAATACCTTATGGCAGGACATTTGAACACATCCAATAAATGCCTAATTCCTTCTAAGACACTAAGTATTATTTTTAGTTTAAATATTGGGAAAGAAATCATTTTTTAAAGCTTATTAAAATGTTATATGAATATTTTTCAAACATAATTTATATTATCACTGGTGCATAACCTTTCCAATGAATAATTCACGGCAGCAAGTAGTCACTTTTGATAATCTGTAGTGGTGTATTATGTTGGTTCTGTGGAGAGATTAACACTTACGGCCTAAGGAATAAAACCAGAGAAATCTAATCCATTTGTTTGCCTATTCACAGTGACAGATATTTTCTTAAATTAAAGTCTATTAGTCTGAATTCTGAATCTTAAAATTGAATCTGTTTTTGCGCATTTTATACTCTTCTAAAACAGGATTATGATATATAACGTATTACAGGCAGAGAACTAGGCTAACTATTGATTTTCAGCACAGTTTTCCTATTGCAGACACTGAAGAATGTTTCTAACAAAAATTTATAGGATATTAAGCAGAAAAATGGTTTCAAAAAGCTATTGGAAAATGCAGGAAATAAGATAGAACTTGTCTGTTAATACTTGGACATTATAATTATTCTGGAAAGCAGCTGAATTTGATATAATCTTTCATCACGTCATGATGGCACATCTGAAATCTAGGTGAGAAAAAATGTGAAGCCATTTTAGTGAAATTAATTGGGCCAGATCCACATCATATTGCTGTAGTATTCATTTAGCTATAAACAGTGATGTACTGGGACTTGCACTTTAGCAGGGGAAAGAGTGGAATGTATGCAAATGTCTGTTTATAAGTAATGTCTGTTTGTAAGTATCATCTGTTTAACCCCTTCTCGTGCTGTTTATTTTAATTTTAACTTCTGATACTTAAAATTGTTTGTGTTGTACCGTCACCTGTGGTGGCTGCTTTTTGGCTGGCAGCAGTGGGTGACCTGCCTGCACTGTCTCCTTGCTGATTCTCTGCTGCTCTGTAGAAATTGTACGGCGTTTTGGGAACACACAGATGCTTCTGTGTGGTGGGACTGGAAGAGAGCAGAGCACTGGGCAGAAAGGTAATTTTAGGAAACGCACCTCATCTGGAAGCGGCAGGCTTAGGGAAAACATTTTAGCTGCTTATTTTTTAAAGAAAATGCTTCCTGTGAGTTGAACCTTTTGGTGTAACAGCCTTGTTTCTTCATCAGTGTTGTGGGCAAGGAGAGCAGCACAGAGGTGTGAACAATGATCTGTTGAGAAAGTATGGAGGTGGCTGGAGCCTGGGTCCTGCAGCTGTGTGTTAAGCTATGTGATGAAGCTAACGCTTGTTGATCTTAAAAAAAACAACAACAAAAAAGTCAACTGAAAACAAACAAATAAACAAAAACACTCAGAAATTAGCCAAGTTAGGCAGCATGGGGGGAAAAAGCACCTTTTAGTTTATGCTCCCAGCATCCACGTGCCTATTATGCAAATTGTGAAAAATTGCATTTTTCTTTAGGTAACAGTGGTTATAAAAACCCCGTATTTAAAAAGGCATATTCTATGAAAAGTAATTTTGGGTTAAGTCATGGCAAAAATGTTCTTTCTGGGCACCTTATTATCGAAATTATGGTACCTGATCAATACAATAGCTGTCTAAACCTCTAATTTGAAGAGTATGATGCTTCTACAGCATAGAAATGACATGTCAGTGTAGTGCTGACTGGAGCAAGTGGTCAAGTGGCACAAGAACCCATTACCTGCATGAGTGTTGGAACCAATACACTATGTAGTTCAGCAAAAGATCTTTTGTTTCTCTCTTCCTTTGTCAGAGAGGGTTTGAAAAACTGTACCAGCAGCCTGTTGCAGTATGTTCCAACTTCTGCTGAATTAACAGCAAGCAGTTTTTGAAAGGTGGTTTGTGTAGTGCGTGCTGCAGCTATGATATGACCCTGGGTAAGATGCCAAGATTGTACTTAAGGATTAGAATCTACAAGAATGATTAATAAATCATTCAAAATGTGGAGGTTTGTTGTTGTTTTTTTTTCATATCAACTAAATGCTGTGATTTAATTACAGTAAAGTATTTCATACAGGAGAAAAAATTATTCTATAAGTTATTACTTTAATAAGCAATGAGAAAGTAATTAAATAACTTGAGTCTGTTTTCTGAACCAGAGTTGTTATTCAAAATACACTTGAAAACTACCAGCAAAAGAGATAAAGCAGATACTTTTGCAAATTTTGCATTCTAAACAAAAGCTGAAGTATTTTTTAAATGATATTGGAAGGTTAATTAGAATTACCTTTGGGTCTTGTTGTTGTCCTGCTTCTGCAGCCTGTCAGCCTCCTGATGTGATTTCAGAGTACTGTCCCTGACTGAATGCTAAAAGATGAAACCTTCCGTTAAAAAAAAAATTGTAAAAAATCTGTATTATTTGTGAGTCTCGTCTAATGTGCCTAAATCAGAAGTAAATGTATAATTAACCTTTTTTCATGATAAATTAACATTAATTTTCTTAGGATTAGTGGGAAATAGCATAATATAGGGCAGGTTTAGCATTCACAGTAACTGTCACATGGGACCTTTAACACTCTTACAGGATTAGTGCAGTCAGTGATTCATCCTGTTACCATGCACACAGAAATAGTGTGCAGCTTCTGACCATCAAAGAGGCTTTCCTAATTATCAGCTTTTACAAGTGAGTATAGAAAGATTAGAATATAAATATGAAGAAGATGGCTTCAGAGTTCTTGAGGGAGTGAGATAAAATGCACTCTTTCCCCAGTGAGTAGTTGGATTTTGAATGAAATTTCTCAGTATTGTTCGAGAAGCTATCATTAGGAAGATAATTAATGAAAAGGCCTGTTGTAAGACCTCAACTAGTGTGGTGTCTGTATGTCTGTACCTCCCTTTTTCTTTTACAAGGGCATTTCTTCCTTGTCTTATTAATCTGAGCATCCTTTATGCAAGGAAAAAAGATGAATAATTTTTGCAGAGTCGGAAAGAACAGTTGATCTTGAAAAGTGCTGGTTGGAAGGGGAAGCTTTGATGGCACTGAGAAACAGGGCAGCTCTGTTTAGGTGCAGAACTGCAGACTCAGTGATGATTTTCGGAATCCAAGAATACAGCAGAAGAATTCTTTTGCTGAAATACTTTTGAGCCAAAATATGAACTGAAAATACAGATGTTTTAAAAGCATTGTTCCGGCTAGTCATGTTAGCTGCAAGGAACTTGCCCAGTCGCTCTGCAGTTTGTGTTTCTCTGAAGTCTGGCACAGACAGCCATGGTTCTGAAATTACCCACACACCATCTGAGCTGTGGCACTTGTCTGTGTGTGCCCAACGTGTGACACTCTGAGGTAATTCATTGTAGCCCAGATTGATGAATGCAATTTGCCCTGCTTGGTGCTGTTAACCCAGAAAGTGCACGCAGATAGAGGTTTGCTGCTTACACATATGTGCTGAAATATCTGTAATGTGTGCAGTTTGATTGTGGCTCTGAGATCACAGATGAGAAATTGTTCAACGAACCCTATTCCATGTCCTTGTTTTATCCTTTAATGTAGATGCAATCAGTTATAGTCTGTAGTACACAGACTCTGACCAGTCCAGCTGAGGGTATTTTGTAGCTCCTACTTTAAATGTGAGTCCATGGAGATGGAAAAGTGGAACTGCATTTGATGGAAAGGCAAAATATACTTTCAGCCACTGTGCTCTTCATGTACTGAACTGTAGATGAGCTCTACTTCACAACTTAGAAAGGAAAACTAGTGGCTCCTCTCTGAATGTTGGAGGCTGTATATTGTTTGGTTCAATAAACCGCATGGACAACCTGCACTCTCCTGGACATGTTCCCTTGTGCACCCAGAGATTTTGTCCCTATAGATTTCAAGAGTCTAATAGGTTACTCTAGATTTCCTGTATGTCCTAGAAGTTTGGACGCTACTGTGTAGGTTACCATATGTTCATCAATCTCAGATGTCTGGCAGTCCACCTGGAATTGGCATGCTAATGAAACCTCATATACCCATGCACAGCATGGCAGGTTGATCACATCACCCTGCCACAATCTCGCAATGGTAAGCATTATGTGCTCACCATGGTGGATCCTCCCAGGGTACTAAAAACTCAACTTGAGCACGGAAACATCCTGAGCTGTTGGGACTGGTTTGCTGTGCATGGACAGGAACACCTGCAGCACACTATTCTTTTTTGCTTTTTTGTTTCCCTAAACTCTGTCCTTTTGTGCAGGATGGGCTGGGTGATTTTACATCGATAAGGTAAAAATGCTCATATCTAATATATTTGGGAATTCAGGCTTTTTGAGGCCACTCATTTGAATATGTATATCTGGGCTCTGATCTTAGAAATAAATTGTAAATTCAGAGCACCTTTTGGATCTCAGTGCAGTTTTTGCAGGTTTACATCTTAGCAACAGAGATCAGAATGGGAACTGCTCAGTGGTATTTCATTTTTTCTCTCTCCCTCTCTCCCTCTTTTTTCCCTTTAGTACTCAATACTCATGTTTATCAAGGAAATCAAGAAGTCTGAACTTGTATAGTGTGTGCTAAAAACAAGCCTTTTTATGCTTAAGGTATATTGGAGAAATTGTTTGAGAACAATTTATCCATAGGCTGTCACTGCAGTGCTTTCAAGGACAGTTTCATCCTAGGTTATCAGCTGCTGTAAGTGCCAGTTGCACAAAGGCATATTTAACTTGTGCACTCAGTTTCCTTTATAGTCAGATTTTGCATTCATGAACAGATAAAATTTGCTTATTATTTGAAACAGTTCCTTTCCTTTTATGTAAATTCCTCATCTTCTCTCATGTTCGCATACCTCTATTATATGTCAAACAAGAATCTGATTGTAGGGCAGGATATCTGTATGCAGATAGAAATTGAGTGAGGTTAGGGCATCTGGGTTCAACCGTCTTTCAGATGACAATTACATGGAAACCAAAAAGTATTCAGCATGTATGCTCTGGTAGAGGAAGGCAGTAGAACTGCATCATCCTAGACAGATCCTCTCTGAATTCTGTACGAGGTGAACCCTGCATAAATAAGGAATCCTGATTATATGAAACTGTTTCATATGAAACCTCAATGCTTGCATGAGTTTATATGTACTGTTATCTGCAAATCCAGAAGCACACCTACGCATAAAGTTCAGCACTCTGTATTTGGATGCAGTGGGTAAAGGTCCTCATTTTCATCTTTCAGTGCCAGGGAGTTGGTGGCTTTGTGTTGTAATTACATCTTTGTAATATCAAAAAGATGTGAAAATTCACTGTGCAGCTAAATGCTTCTCCTTGCATAGAAACTGTTCATAATTAATAATCAGTTTGATGGATTATTAGTGCCAGACTGGATTGGCATCTGTACTTTGGACATGATGTACCTGATTGTACTAACAAGTTATAACAACGCATATCAACTACTGTAATTATCATATTGCCACTGTTTTCTACAGATGTAAAGATACATAATTCAAGCTGACAAGCCCGAAGATTTTATTGGAATGACCTATGATACCCTAACTTCTCATTAATATACAGCCAAATGCACAATATCAATTAACTATAAGATACAACCTCAGGGCTTCTTAACGTTAGTAGCAGTTAAAAATTAATAATGCAATAGAAGTTATTCCTATTTTATTTCTATATCATGTTGAAACGAAGAACTTTTCAGTATAAAAGCTTTTTTTAAAAAACGTGTGTTTTTAAATAGTCAGTTCTTTTTTATGTTTCGATTTTTACATTAGTATGGAGTAGGAGTAAATAACATTTAAAATGAAGCCATTGTTTATTCACAAATCAAATAAGCTACCGACAGCTGCCCTAGTGGCTTCCTCATTCACTTAAATTAATGCCTAAGGCCTTGGGGTGAATAGTCTTCTGGGGAGAATGTGGGCATTTATTTTCGATTTCCATTCAATGTTGGGTCTTTTAATGCCAAATCCTATTTAATGTGCACATGTTATGTTGAACTGTGTGCAAATTTATTCTATGGACCACTTGACAGAATTCATACTATTAAAGTCACATACAATTTGTACTCAAGAAATAAAGTCTTTACTTCTCTTTTGGACAAGTGGTGTACAGTTCTGTCTTAATTTTAAGTTCTACACAGCACTGAGAGTAAGTCCTTCACAATAGTAGGTACTTTCTAACTAAGCTTGAGGTTTTGATCTTTTGGATTTGGTCCAGGCCCTGTCATTTTAATCAGGATTTTCCTGTGCCCTCAAGTGTTAAAGCAGTGCTGGGATGGATGCAGCTCCAGGACTTGAGGGGGAGGGTGGTTTTGTTAGGTTTGAATATCTTTTTTTTTTTTTCCTTAGTTGGAAACTACTTTAATGCATTTCAACACTTGCATTATGTCAGGCTTGAAAATTTAATTAGGCTCTATGTCTACAAAAGGACTTACACCTGTGACAGAGGAGATGAGAGGATGTGAGAGTGATAGTGATTCTGTAACCTAGCGGTTGGCCTTCTCCTGGGGAGGTGGAGAACAGCATTTCAGTTTGGCTCCAAGGATTGCTTATGCATTTAACAGAAATAATGCAATTGGATTATCGTCACTATCTCATTTTCTGTTCTGGTCGTGCTTTGAAATGGCCACATTTCTTGCAGCATCTAGTTTATTAAGCAAGTTCAAATGAATTCCAGCAGGCTTTAAGCTTCTTAGGTCTAAGAGAGCGAGAGGAAGTTGTGGATCGTGAGGTTCTTGGTTATCAGCTAAATGGAAAGCTGCACAGCCCATTAACAGTGGAGTTATGGACAAGTTCAGAGGTTGAACACAGAATATGATTTAGTAACACTAAAGTGGCAATCTGGGCCTGACCAAAGGTCCAAGGTCTAACCTCGAATGTGGAAACTTTAGGGCTGAAAATAAAATGCTTATGGTCTTGTGTGTCTCTTGCGTAGCAGCTGAGCAGGAGCCTGAAACTTCACGGTTCTGGATTAAGCACTTAGCTTCCAGCAAAGAACCAGTGCAAATATGTTTGAAACATTTGTGAAGCTGCCTCTGGATGGCTAGAATTGCATTTACAGTTTAGGAGGATATCCAGGGCCGAAGTTTGGCTCTAGCATCCTCCAGAGGAACATAACTTTCCTTCTTTGCACTTGAAACTCTCAACAGATTTTGTTCCAGAGCTCTTTCTAAAGCCTAGATTTCAAAAATGTTTTTAAACTGTGAATATCTGGTAAATTGAACTCTCGTTGCTGCTCTTTCACTTTTGTCTGTCTGTGTAAATTGTCAGATTTCCATAATTATGGCTGGAATGGAAGGCAAAATGACCTTCTTATGCTGTTCCTCACACTTCCCATTTCTACATTTTTTCAGCCCTTCTGTTTTATGTAGTCATATCTCCTATGCGAGTTAATGGTCACTACTGTTTTTTTGTTTTTTTTTTTCCCCTGGATTTAGAAAGGAGCAGCCTCAGCCACTGCAGCACACTGGCTCCAAATTTTCTTCCTTAAAAAGTGAAGTCGGTGTTAACCCATGCTTCAGTTCCCACATTTCCCAGTTCACAGCAGTATGGAAATGACATGATTTTTGAAAGCATTGCAGAAACCCTGCATAGTTCTTAATGATATCCTCATAATGACAGGAGTGTTGTCAATTTTATCTTTTTGCCCTGTTACAGAAGCTGTAAACAGAAGCTGGGAGGTGGAGGCCATGTTGTTTCGTCGGTTATTTTTTGGTTTAGGGTTTCGATTTGTGTCAAACACTTCCACCCCAGCAGCTTCAACAGGACAAATCTGCTTTTGCTGTATGTGCAGTTCACTTTTGAGGGTTATCTTTGTAACCAGACTGGCTGGGAAATAGCGGCCAAGTTTGTCAAGGCTGTGTACGTGGAAGTAGGCATTTCAGTTCCTATCTCGGTCCTCAGATCAAAGTGATTTTAGGACTTGCCACATTTCTCCAGCTACTAAGAACTCAGGATGAACTGGGTTTGTTGGACAGCCCTTGAAATAACATTGCTTTTATTGAGAAGTACAGCAAAGAGGTAACTTGGTATACCGTTTTGCTCTTAATGTGTTGGTTTTTTTTAGTAAAAGCTTACATCTTGAAAGAATTAGTGGTTGCAATTCTTCTTTTGCCAAAAAAAGCTTCCAGCTCAGCCTGTAGTTGCAGCTTTGTCTGTAGTTGCTGGAATATCAGATATCCTTGTTTTTTTTGTTTTTTTTTTTAATATATATATTTTAACTGTGTCTGGAGAAACGGTGCGTGTGCAATATAGTCCTCTTATGGCACTCACTCCAGTTCTGAGTATGTTTAAATTGTCCCAGGTACATTCCCAAAGGTGAGTTACTCCAACTCACCTGTAAGAGCATTGCTTGTGGTCTTTGTTGGAGAGGGAGAGAATCTGTCTGCTCGGCCTCTCCCTGGCACAGTGGCCTCTGTGAGGGGGGAAGCACTATTTCTCATGTGCAATTTTGCCTGGGGGCTTCTCATGATACAGCCCTTTATCAGCACATTCTAGCATGCTAGAGTCTCAGAATGGACTGGGCTACGAAACAAATGAAACATTTACATTAGCTCTTATTCCAACTACTCTCTCATTTGCATGCAGAAATGATAATTTCATTTTTTTTCTATTACCTGTGATATTGATTTTCTTTTTAAAAATACCTTTTTCCAAGATACATATCTATTTTTCTCTTTGTTGCTCTCTTATGCACCAGCTTAAACATAACACCAAGAACCCCTAGGCTTGATAGAGAAAACAAATCCTTTGTACATTTTTAATTAACCTGTTGGTATGGTTAGAATCAAATAAACAAAAATTCTTGAATACATTTCCATTAACTGGCCTTTGTGTTCTCGAGGGTCTAAATAAAACCTTTCAGGGAGAAGACTCAATTAGCATTTTGATCTCTGTTTCACTTGAACAATTCAGCCATGTTATAAGGATGTAGTCTTTTGTCTGCAGGTAAACATAGAATTAGAAATCCAACCTAATGTATCAACTAAATTAAAATTGGGCAGATTACCCATACTCATCACGTTATATATGGAGCATGCCTTCTCATTGCAGCCTGACGATTTTAACTCAAAAAAACCAACCCTGTATGGCACTTCATTTTACAAGGACTACATGGAACGTGTTTGAGGCTCCCTGAGTGCATGGGAAAAATTCCAGTCTAGCATAGAATTCTCCAAAAGAGGATGGGAGCATATGTTAAACATCTCTTGCGTAGGACAGGGTGGAATATCCCTTCCAGTGTTCTCACATTTATCTGATTGTTCCCCTTCTGAGAACATCCATGTAAAAGAAGGAAGCCTATAAGCAGATGTAAGCCCATAGGGCTTCTTGGAAACAGTTATGTCAGGTAAAATTTGGCTTGACAGATCCATGCAGTGATAGATGGAAATGAAAGTATGAGTTAATACAAATACAAGCTATAGGTATACTGCTTTTTGAAATGGTGTTCTCTGAGATGTTGGTTAGATTCTTCCAGTAGGACATAACACCTCATTTATTGAAGCATAAGTGCTTTTCTATAGTGGCAATCAATGCTATTCATACCAGTTTTCTGTGTACAGATATAAACAGACCAATTCATTTTGGTTTTTAATTTGTCTTAGGTTTTCTCTACTGTGTTGTAATTTAAAAACAATAATTAAGCAAAGATGTTTCATGGCATTATTTTAACAGGCTGAGGGAAATAGCCTTAATTCCCACATTCCATATTCAAACAGAACAGTGATTAATATGGTGGCAATAGAATGACACCAGTTGTTTCTCCTGCAAAAAGTGAATCCAGCAACTTTCCTTGACTTCAGTTAGCCTTTGGGTTTGCAAATAAACATCCCACATCTACTTCCGACAGAGGCAAAACGCAGTTGACTAATTCAGCAGGCAGCTTATAAACATACTTTGATAGGTGCGTCCTTCTAAATCTTATATCAAATCAAATGTGTGTCACAGAGCGTGACCTAACATAGCTCAAAGCAAACTAGCACACACAGAATTCACATATGCATTTGCAGCCAAAATACAGTGTCTTTGTTTGTACGTTGTCTGCCTCTCTCTATCTTTTCATCTTTACCATAATGCCAACGATGTTTACACTAGCAGTCCAAAACACTTCACCAATGCTGCTTGTAATCAAAATGCTTTTGACCTTTCCAAAACTACTGAGGTTCACTTGTTGGGTTTAAGGGCTTTTAAATTCAGTGTGAGGTGCATATATGCACAGAGGAATAGGGGATGAATCTTGAGCCCCTTGACTAATTAAGCGTTCTTACTAACCTTGGTTATCTTTAGCAGACTTTGCAGTAAAGTATTTTCTTGAGTAAACAGGGCCCTGAACTTTGTTGGACCTCAGAAAACAAAGACTTTCTTATATATGTGAAGTATTTTTAAAAACCCACATCAGTAAAATTCCTACTGTTTTCCTTTGCTGCTCTTTTAGCAACCCACTTGGCTGGAGAGTGGTTATCATGATGAGAATCTTTAAAAGAAATTCTTTGACGTGGTTTTTCGTTCTGGCACAGGAAAGGCTATTGTTGTATTAATAGCTCTAGAGCTGTGCCTGAGACTTTCCAACTGTTTGACTGGTGTTAGGATGCTTTGCTTTTGTGAGCATCACTTTTGGCAGGGGGGACATCCATGTGAGCATCCCGTTGGGGTTACTGGTTCTTGTGCTATCAGTATCCAACACAGCTGTAAAACCTGCAGCCCCTGTGCCATGTAAACAGCATTGCACAGTGATTTCAGAACACTTCAATTTATAACCTTTCTTTGAAAACCAAATCCCTTAATGATATTTAAATGTGGATTCCAGATGTGACAGTTAAATATACCCACCCCTTGGGAAATTAGCAGTGGCTTTTTTCTTTATTCGGTACTAACTGCCCTCTGCCATTTTTCACGCTTTCCCTCCCATTGTCTCAGTCTCTCTGTGTACTCTACATTACAGCAGAGACTGCTGTGTTTTGGTACTTACATTCTCTTGAGGTAATGAAAGAACAGCATTGTCAGCTTACCGTAGCAGCTGAACAATCTAAAGTCTCTCTGCAATTAATCCTAGTTACAAAATGTTACTATACAGCAGCAGGTAGGGTTTCACATTCCTGTGTGCACATAGACTGTGTGGATGTGTGTGTCCCCATGTGCGTTTATGCAAAATAAGAGCATCACCCATTAAATGTCCCTTTGGTAAAAATGTGTAGTTCTTCACCAGCAGTTTATTCTTCCTTTTCATTAAGGGTGGCTGAACTGATCAGTCTTAAAAATAGACGGCAGCTGTGTAGCCATGAGTTTTGATTGTGGATGGAAATATCTGGTGTCATGTTTAAACTACATAGTGCTTTGCCGTAGTTTTCAGAAGTCCATTTAAAAGTCTGTATTAGAGGGCTGTGTATCATACCAAGCTGGAATACTGACTAGCAGTTTTTCAATAATATTCCCATAGAAGACTATAAGTGACAGGTAAGAATCTGATTAACTTCTTATGAATTGCTGTAGGATGCAAAGATGCTGAAATATGCCAATGAGTTTGAGTATCTTTATACTTTTGAGACACAGTTTCAGCAGTAGTCTTCTAGCAGACCTCCAACATTTGTAGAAAGTGTCAGAAAGGTAAAGATTTCAGATATTCATAGGCATTGTGTAGGGAAACTACTGAATCACAGCCTGAGCCACTGATTGATCACCTGAAGTGAGAAGTGAGTCAGCCATGGGGCACAGGTGAAGGTACTGATACCTGTGTGATTGGAGGGGGGTGGAGCCTGGCTCCACCTCCCCCCAAGCCCCATTTAAGGGCTGGCTTCCACCCGGGAAGGATCTCTTCTTGGAGATCCCTCCTGTGTGGAGTCCTGCGAGCCTTCGTCATCTGAGGTGAGCCTTTGTTCTTTGTACTATTTCTCTGTACTATCGCATATATACCATCTGTATAAGATCTATTCAAATATACCATCTCTCACTATCCTGCTGAGAGAACTATTCTTTGAGATCCTTAATCCTACACATTGCTAACATCCCAGTACTGGGCTTCTTCCCAGGCACTCAATTCACTGTGTCCCTAGTCATGCAGAGCACTGCTCACTGGGCACTGGAGCTGATCCATGCAGACCTACAAAATAAACTTGTTGCGGTCAAAACTTTTGACAAGAAGTTGCCATCTAGAGAAACTGCATTTTGGCTCCACAGAGCTTTTCCTTTAGATATTCTTGCTCCTGTTCCTTCTTACAGTCCCCTTACTCCAGTGCTTGTATGGAGGAAGTCAACTCTTTGGAAGTCTATTCTTTTTGCTCAGCTTTCATCTCTGTCTTTGGAATCGGTCTTGGATTATGTGCCATAAGGATTACTTCTGTGCAATGCAGCACAAAGCTGAATCTCATCCATCTCTGTTTTCTGTAGTGTCTTTTCTTATTTTTAAATCTATATTTCATGGAACCACATTTTAATAATGAAATGCATCTCTTTGTTTATCGAATTGAGGTAGACAGTGACCTAGCCCTCTTTTAACATTTTAATACACTTATGTTGCAATTTAGACAAATTTGTGTTACCTGCTTAGGAAATTAAGATCCTATAACAGAGGAGTTAATCATTAATAAGGTATATTTACATATACCTTATGTATTATAATATTACCTCATAAAATAGTGTGCATGAGACTATCATAATGCCTAGCAGACCATACTGCTTTGAAACAATCTAAATGCATGATGGATTAAAGGCAGTCTTCATTTTATAAACTGTACATTGGCCATTGATCATAACCAATTTGTAATTATAGCTCTTACAATGAAGGAATCTTGAAGTAGCCTTTTTTCAGCTGTGTATTGCGTATTGATGAGTGGTTTATGGATCATTGTTTTACCACTGACAAGTGAAATGTTCAACCTTTCCAAGTTTGTTTCCCAAAAAAATCATCACAGCCGCTTTAAGAAGAAAAGACTTATCTGGGGTAAGAGCTCATTTAAACTATCCGCATTTGAACGAAATTAACATCGGCTTCCTCTGTAAATGTTACTGGGAAGTCTGTCAGACTGGGGACTTTACTGTGAATGATGAATCACTAGCTGGATGAAAATATAAATTTCAAATTGACTTGGGACATCATTCAAGACTAGTTGGGATTTCTTCTGTAAAATGCATGAAGAAGATTTCTTAAACAATGAATAAATTTACCTTAAAAGCTTAATTAGAATTTGGATTTGGGGACCCATAAAAGAATCATTCTTTAATGCAGTTTGGGACTGTGCATGCATCCATTTATTTTCAATGCTAATTAAAACCTTAGGGTGTATCAAAATGTTGTAAGGTAAAATGTTGTTATGATAAAGAAATTACTGCAGAACCTGAGTTTTCTCCTTAAGATATCACTTCAGTCTCTTGGTAATACTACAGATTTCACATGTGATCCAACCATGTCACAGGTGTTATTTCTGTGCCTAGATTACATATCTATAAATTGAAGCTATAACTTTGTCTCTCTGACGTATTAGGAGTGTAAATGATAATGCCTTAATATTTTTGTGGTGTCATGTGGTAGTAGGAAGGAGCACATAATGATTTAAAAAACAGAATCACTCAAACATCAACTATGAAAAGCTATGTTTAGATCTGTTGACTTGAGCTACGACTTGCCTGGTTCAAATCAAATACAAACCAGATTTTGCAAAAACACAGAATGAAATCTCATCTTCAACTCGCTGAGTTTCATCAGCTTTCTTTTAGTTGCTTGAGAAAAGAGATGATTTAATTTTAAAGAACTGTAGATAGCAGGACAAAGTAATGTTACCTGAAGATTTCAAAACAGATTTCAGCAAGAGGGCACAGAGTGCATTTGGGATGATGTATGGTGGGCAGAGTGTGCAGCGTGCAAAGCAGCCATTCTGCAGCAGCCTTCCGAGTTTGGAAAATCACACAGACATTTCATGTACCAACAACGATCTCAGGTGTTTTTAACAGACACATTTCTTCTACACTGTGACTTGGCTGGAGCTGGCTATGGTTTTCCATCAGTCTTCCTTTATGTATTCCTGTATTTGCTGAAGACAAAGTCCTCTCTCTGCTAAAGAGAACATTAGCATAGGTGCATATGAACTGATGCACTCTTCCCTATCCAGCACTGTCTTCTGCTGGCTCCATGTTTCCTCTCTGTTTATCTTAATGCTCTCTGCCGCCCTCAGGAGCTCAGGGAAAATCTTCAACTCTTGGTGCAGAAACACACAAAGTTACTTATTTTTGGCAGCCCAGTTGTTTCTTTGTATTTGTGAGCTTTGTGCAGTCTTTAGATCTTCTCTTTATCTTTTACCACATCACACAAAAGCTTTCTGTCTCTACCTTTAAGCCTCAAGTGCTCTCACTCTCCCCTACATACATACTCTGCCCAAACCGCCTCTCTCCATGTTATCACATCCTTCCGTTGTGCTTTTCATCTTGTTCTTTTATATTGTGCTTTCACTAAGCTGCTTCCTCTACCTCCAAATTCATTTTCATCCTCTAAACTCTTGTGCCTCATCTTGCTTGTCAACTTTTGTTTGTACCTCCAAGGCAAAAAACTTATCCAACTGTGTATTTAGTAAAAATCTGTGTTAAAAAAGAAAGGAACTTATGTGTATAATTACATTAATCAAAAGGAGTGATTTTTCATAGGAGGTTCACAAGTTTTTTTCTTCGCTAATCAATCCAGATGTTATATAATCAGGCAAATATATACCTTCCATGCTTGTCAGTTTCTGAGTTAAAATTGGTTGGAGTCAATAAGAATGGTGTGAGATTTCAAAGAAAAACGTAAGATATTCCAAGAAAAATATTTGATAAATTCCTGGCAGAATGAGGAAAATCATTCCATAACATAATTTTAACTCACCCTAATGACCTGTAATTTCCTTCTTCTGAAATGTGGCCACATTACATTAATCAAATTGACACTGTCATGATATATTACCCTCATTAAAAGGGTGATTCTTTTTTCTAGTTAGTTTACCATTCAGTATCCATGCAATATATCTAGTAATAGTGCTGTATAGAAAATGTGAATTTTGTGGTTTTTTTGGCCTTTGGCTGAGTCAAAAAAGCTTTTGTTAAGATTTGGCATTAATATCATACTATATTGTTTCAATATCTAAGTGCAGCAATTTTTGAATAAGACACATATAAAAGTACATACTGCAACATTTTTTAAATGTATTGAATTGTACTAGATCATGCACCAATTTGTTTTATTGACTGCTGCTTGCTTTAAGCTATTGTGCTGGAAACTGATTTGAATAAACATGTCTCTTTTTCTTTATGTGGGCCAGATTCATAAACCAAAGTTGATCTTTATAGCCATTTGTTTTTACCAACTCAATAAAACCTGATAGATCTGTCCCAGTCGGTAATTCAAGTATACATCCAGTGTGATTACTGTGCCACGTGATACCTGTGCCATCTTACATTCAGGCAGCCAAGCTTTAAAATTTTCACAGAGCTCTAGATGAATTGTTATTGGATTGAGAAATTTAACTCTTTCATCACTTTCAATGCTGCAATTTTTTCCATTTGTTGATGTGTTTCTGTAACTGAAAACATGAGTCAGTTAGTATATTATCAAAAAAAAAGAAACAAAAAGATTAGGGCAAATGTTTAGAACCAAAGTTTCTGGTGGTATGTTTGTCTGAGTTTATTTTCTTCTAAAAGAAAAGTGATTGGAGATAGAGCAATACCTTTGTTCAACCCCTTGTGATTTATGCATTTACTAGAATCTAAGAATAGAAATATTTCTGCAGTGCATCAGAATTAGTGCCCATCTATCCCTGACAGCAGCCAATAATTGCTGCTTCACAGGACATTTTTGTGCCTGCATTTTTGCCATTACATTTCAGTGTAGCAAGATAGGTGTGCGTGTGACATGTTATCAATTAATTTTTTTTTTGCTGGTACAGGTGGGAGGCAAGATAGGAACTAGATTTTGAATTCTAGTTAAAAATTCATTATGTGGATTTGAAGGGAGGCTCCTCCATGAGTGCTAGAACAGACTTTTTCCTAACTTTATTACATTTCTATTATGTATTATTTATGCAGAGAAAGAATAATATCATCCTTATTTCTTCTGTATATGCTTAAAGAGCTGTATGTTCTTTTTCTGTTTTAGTTTCTCTTGAAGTTGGAAGTAGGCTGTGGGATGGGACAGTGTATGACATCTTTCAGTGAAGCAATAAAGTCACTCTGTATTTTTATGATGCCACTTGCAGGCGAAGAACATAGTCCACTGTAATACACTCCAATTACATAGAGCAATAGAGCATGCTACCCTCAGTATTCATGGGAATTTAAGGAAAAACCTGGAACTGGAAGTTTACAATAAGTGTATAGTGTTACTCCGTACTGACACTGAAGTGTTGAAAGTGATTCCTTCAAAAGATACTGTCTTCTGTTGGTCTTTGTAAAACTGGTGGTGATAATCCACGAATTAATCATGTTTCTTGCTTTAATGTTCAAGGGCTGTTCGGGAATGAGGCACTGCTCTGCCAGGCAGTACACAAATACAGAACACCAGATAAACCCTACCCTGCTGAATTTACGTAGTAAATCAGTGGGATACTCTGAGGGACAGAGCATGCTGAAGTATAATAACTGCAAATACTCTCTTAGCTCTATGATTGATTTCATTTGATTAAGCTGCATGTTAGTTAAGACTTGTTTTTCTCTCTCAGATGTCCACTATAAATATGCTTAATCAAGGAAAGGGAAGTAAAATGAGAAGACAAGTGTGCCTGACGTTGATAGAAATCCTGTTTGGAGAAACTGTTCAGGAACAGTTCATCCATGTAAAAATATGATCCTTGTGAGACTGCCAAGGTCATTGAGGCCTATGGTGATCTGATGNTTCTGCAGTGCATCAGAATTAGTGCCCATCTATCCCTGACAGCAGCCAATAATTGCTGCTTCACAGGACATTTTTGTGCCTGCATTTTTGCCATTACATTTCAGTGTAGCAAGATAGGTGTGCGTGTGACATGTTATCAATTAATTTTTTTTTTGCTGGTACAGGTGGGAGGCAAGATAGGAACTAGATTTTGAATTCTAGTTAAAAATTCATTATGTGGATTTGAAGGGAGGCTCCTCCATGAGTGCTAGAACAGACTTTTTCCTAACTTTATTACATTTCTATTATGTATTATTTATGCAGAGAAAGAATAATATCATCCTTATTTCTTCTGTATATGCTTAAAGAGCTGTATGTTCTTTTTCTGTTTTAGTTTCTCTTGAAGTTGGAAGTAGGCTGTGGGATGGGACAGTGTATGACATCTTTCAGTGAAGCAATAAAGTCACTCTGTATTTTTATGATGCCACTTGCAGGCGAAGAACATAGTCCACTGTAATACACTCCAATTACATAGAGCAATAGAGCATGCTACCCTCAGTATTCATGGGAATTTAAGGAAAAACCTGGAACTGGAAGTTTACAATAAGTGTATAGTGTTACTCCGTACTGACACTGAAGTGTTGAAAGTGATTCCTTCAAAAGATACTGTCTTCTGTTGGTCTTTGTAAAACTGGTGGTGATAATCCACGAATTAATCATGTTTCTTGCTTTAATGTTCAAGGGCTGTTCGGGAATGAGGCACTGCTCTGCCAGGCAGTACACAAATACAGAACACCAGATAAACCCTACCCTGCTGAATTTACGTAGTAAATCAGTGGGATACTCTGAGGGACAGAGCATGCTGAAGTATAATAACTGCAAGTACTCTCTTAGCTCTATGATTGATTGATTTCATTTGATTAAGCTGCATGTTAGTTAAGACTTGTTTTTCTCTCTTAGATGTCCACTATAAATATGCTTAATCAAGGAAAGGGAAGTAAAATGAGAAGACAAGTGTGCCTGACGTTGATAGAAATCCTGTTTGGAGAAACTGTTCAGGAACAGTTCATCCATGTAAAAATATGATCCTTGTGAGACTGCCAAGGTCATTGAGGCCTATGGTGATCTGATGAGTAAATGCTGGTCACGCCTGAAGGCAGCATTAGCTTCTGAGCCCAATTCTTCAAAAAATGTAAAACAGTTTTGCAGAAAATAATGGTTATCGTTAGCCTGTCAAGGCACTTTCCTCCCTGTTTTCTTGCTGCCCTTTTCAACAGCCATATTCCCTTCTATGTACCTGTCAGCTGTCCCAGCTACATACAGACACCGGAAGGGCTGGTCCTAGTTTGCATTCTGCCATTTGGGAGGAGCACAACTGCCTCGAGGGATGTGAAGTTGTGCTTACAGAGCTCTTTCTAACGGCAGGTCAGCAGCAGCCTTTTTCACCAGCCTGCTGTGGTCGGTATGCCAATACTAATGGGTACTCCCAGTAGACTTCAGCACTATGGCCCCCTTAATGAGCTGTTGCATCTCGTTGTTGGAGTGAAAATAGATATTCAAAATACTCATATTCTCATGTAGAAACAGACCAAAGTCTTTAATGAGAACAGCATGAGGTTTATTAGAAAGATTAATCCTTTCATTGCTGGTCCTCCACCAGCCCTGCTGATCTGTGATCAGCTGTGGGAATTCTGTGAATCCCTGAAATATTTGGTGCAACTTGAATGCACCTGCTTCTCTCTGAGAAGCATTAGGTGCAAGCAAGCAGTTTATAAAGAGCATTTAGTTCACCATAACTTCTGGAAAACCATACTGCTCTTACTTTGGTGCAAATGTGTCTTTATTCTGTAGTACACCTTGATGTTTGAATTTGCACATGATTTAACATCCCTTCAGCATTCATATTTTCTTTGATCCCCTTGCTTATTAAAAAATGCAAATCTAAATTGTATCTTATTAATGTCCTTCTTTGTGTTAAAGCTGTGGGGGGTTAAAATCCCAGCTTTGGTAACGTATTTGGATTCTTAATGTGCAAAGTGCAAAGAGAGCTAGGCTTTCTGCAGGCCATATTTTCTAATCAACTGTTATGAAAAAGATTTTTATTGTGCTTCTATTTCTTGCTCTCATGGAATTTACAGAAATAAAAAGAGTAATGACTTCATTGTTATGCAAAAATATTTTCAACCATGATAGCAATTCTTATTAATTTGCTGCAATTTCTCAAAAATGGCAGTGAGGAATTTTGGATGGAAATTCAGAAGGATACGTATTTCAAATGTATGAGAGTCTTTTGGATTGTTGATTTCTGGTAGATAGTATTTTTTGTTTTTTGAACCTAGAACCTTGGTTTTTCAGTAGTCATCAGTGGTCATTCATCTGTCCATTTAATATAGTAGCTTTTAGGTACTGAATACATCCTTTCAATATGTTTTTTTTTGGTTTTTTTTTTTTTTGTGAAGAAGATACAAAGTGCTTTAAAGTTACTGATGCATTTAAAGACATTAAATTGCTCCTATATTTCCTTTTTGAACAACTTGACCTACCCCTTTGCTCTAGTAAAAGCTTTCTCTGCTTGTTTAATGGCTTTGTTTTATTATTTTATTTTTTTAACATTATTGCTTGTTTTTTGAATTGCTTCTTATGTATCTGCTTAATTTCTTCGGTTTTTGGGTGGGTCATTGCAACTTAGAATCATTCATTGTATAAAAAATATTATAGCAAAATATGAAGCACCAGTGCGATTGGCTAAAAGAAAGCATGAACGTGTTAAACTTCATTTGAAATAGTGCTGTGCTACTTCCTCACACCCTACTTTGCAGCATTTCATTTGTAACAACCTTTGCATAGGAGCTGAGCTTTCAGATCAGCAGTCCAATCGATAATGCAAATTACAGATATTATCCAGATAATTGGGTGAAGAAAACTAGCAAAGTTGATAAATTATTTTATTCTTCACAAAAAGGCAAAAATCACATTATTATTTGACTTAGGAAGCAAATAAATAAAAAAGCAGACCGGCAGTAAATTGTAGATTATAATAAATAGTGTTTCTTTCACTTTCCTTTCCCTCCACTTACTGTTTCAGAAGCCTGTGGGATCCAACTGTGGGATCAAGATGGCTTAGTCTATCATAACGAGGAGTGAATACCCTACTATTGAGCTTATTCTAAGCTTTTACAAACTCTGAGGAGGTGGGAAATCTTCTAGGAGCCATTCTAACATTAGTTATATCCCAGTACTTTAATTTGCATTGAAGAGAATTACTGATTAGGAAGGGACAAAGTGCTTCATCCTGCGGCGTTATCACCATTGCTTATAATAGCGCTTCCATTGTATGCTTGGGGTGCTGATTAGCTCCTCTAGTCCAGTTGTTCTCACATGCTTTCCTAAGCAGTTAGGAGACAGTATTATCTGTAAGGCTGAACAAACTGTGTTTGCTGAGGATGGATACTGTGAAGATGTTCCTTGCTGGACAGACTGCAAAGCACACCAGTTCTGTGCTTCCTGGATGAGCACTGTAGATCATGACCATCTATCTTCATTGCAGTATCTGTGGGTCAGTTACCATCTTCACTGTGTGTAGGCAGTAATTTTATTTGTGCTGTCTTGTTTCCCACTGCTGAGACTCCATGTGGATTTGCTTGCTGGGAAGATACAAAGGGAGATAAACTTTTCCATTCATTTAAAATTCAAGAGGTCCTTATTTTTTTCATTCTAATGGATCAGTCCAAGTGTTAAGGGAGCTGTGGGGGTAACTAATGGTGGATGGATTGTCCTACTGTGATGGCTTTGTTGTCTCCTGAATAAACACTGATCACAGTGTGGAGCTTTGAAGCTCTGGAGACCTGAGTCCACTTTACAAGATCCTGCTCTTGCCGTAGATTACTCTGGTTAATTTGCATGGGAAGACTATCTTCTTGTGTATTCAATCTCGTGTGAAACAGAATTGTAATACAATTTTGGCCAACTTTCTTCCATTTCAATCTGTTTTCAGAGATTTATCAGACTGCTTCTACTTTTCTGCATCACCCTTGTAACACAAATTCACCAGAAGTCACTCTTCCCAGTAGAGAGGGAACTTCTAAGATAATGGGCCTGTAACTTACGGTGTGTTACCACATGATATGGCACAAAAGAATTAAAGGGTTATATTTCCTTTATAGTTTCAAGTTCAACCACTTACTGAATAAAAAAAAAGTAGAGAAATGTTAGGGGTTTTTTTGTTCTTCTGAGGACCTGAAAATCTTCCAAATGCCTGATGAAATTCTCGGTAGCGCACTTAAACAACTTGAAGCTGTCGTTAAAACATTAATAATTATCCTTGAGAACTTACAGAAGACAGAAAAGGTCCCAAAGGACTGGGGAAAAATTAATAGAGTTAGTCATACTGGTCTTATTAAAAAAAAAATAAAAATATATGTATAACTCTAGATAGTTTTATGTATATACGCATGCACACACACGCACCATCAGTAAAATAAACCTAGTGAAAAGGGTGGCTCAGGGAATTACGATCTGGCTCCCAAAGCCAGTATATGGAAAGATGATAGAACACAGTATTAAAAAAAATTGATTTAAAAGCATCCAGGGGATGTAAGGTGATAAGGAGGGTCAGTGTGGATTCATTAAGAACAAATGTCAAAGCAGTCTAATATCCTCTGTGACAGGGTAATTGTCAGTTGGTCTGAATTGTGGTATGTGATGTTTAGGTTGGGTATTAAGGAAATCTAACTTTAAGAATAACTGGATCTAATACTTTGGAGGCTGTAGCATTCCCTGTAATGAGATATATGGAAAAATATTTTGCAGAGGGTGGACTTTCATTTCAGTCTGCCACAGGAGGATGAACTCTGTAGCTGTTACAGTCCCTTCTAGGCTTGAATTCCCCTGGTCTTATTAGGACTTCATTGCACAACACAGGCTTCAAATGCTCAGTAAAATTCTTGACAAAGGGAATTTCCTGGATTTGTTCATTAGTATTAGCAGGAGAAAAGCACAACACTTTTCTTCTGCCATTTCATCTGGAATTTAAAATGAACTTATTGCTCACTGTTACATACTCTATAGGTATGTAGAGTGCAGTCTCAGGTAGAGAACTTTTATCTTCAAGCTGTTCTTCATGTTCAGTTATATATTTTTGCAGTGACTCACTGCATGCGGGCCAGAGTATTATTTTCAAATATCTGTTTAAATCAGCAGACTTCTGTGTCCTTATGGAGCCTGTTGGATGATGATGAGATGAGTACCACTGTGAGAGTTCTGGCTATATGGATTGGATTACAGGATCATTTACTGGTTTAATCCGTTTTTAACTGGATTACAAAAAAAGGAAAACTCCTCAGTTTGTACAGTGCACTTCATTTTGTCTAGCATTGGTGCAGAAGGCCTCAAAATACAAAACTACTGCATCACAGATTCCCACAGGTGGGATTTCTGCTTTTGCATCCTTTATTTACGCAAGAGTGTAAAAGCATGAACTTTATCCATTGTATGCTGCTATAATAAAAAAAAGCAAGTTCTTCTTTAATCTTCATTGTTACGGCTTTTCATATTCCTCTTGTAAAATAATGAGTGGATGTACCCCATTTGGCTTCAAAATACAGATCTATATCCAGTTAATTTGTGGATAAATATGGGTTTCTGCTATTGATATTTCTCAATCCACATGAAGTGGTTATATTAATACTGAAACATTATTAATCAATAGGTAGCTCTTTAAAAATACATCACTAAGACTAGCCAATTACCTTTAAGTATATATCAAAGGCGACAGAGCAATCTGACTTACACTCATGGTCCATTAGAGATTTCCAAACATTTTAATTATAAATATATCTTTTCCTTCTGTGAAACTTAAAAAGCGAATTAAAATTTCCAACCTCCAAAGGCTAAAAACCCCTCATTCTTCAGTTTTTCAATTTCTTTTCATTCAAAAATGTGCAAAAATAAGCTTAAATTCATCTAAGTCTCTTGAATTAAAAATAAATAATCTGTGTGTTGCCTAATACTTTCGTGAAGATATTCTGCTCTGTAAGATGACAAAGGAAAACTGTAAAGACAGATCATGTCACTGAAATATATAACTCTGTTTCGTTTTATAATAGTAATTAACTCTATTGACTTTCAGAGAAATTGCATTATTTCACTCTCTACCAGAGGTAAATCTGACCAAAGCATATAATCTACCTGTAAATTCTCAGAAATATTTTCTTTTCTGAAAGAGTATAGACTGTAATTTTGGTGCCTTTTTATACTTTGCTCAAAGATTAAATACCTATTTGAAATACAAAACCTACTGTGACCATTTATGGAGTCACATGATCTTTCTGCGTTATGAAAGTATCTATTGAAGTACAGCATTGAGTTGTATTTTGAAACCAGATGAGAAACTATATTATCCTTTGAGACGATCATACCATTCTTTATATAAATTTCTTATTTTTTTTTCATCTATTTCCCCTCTAGCTCATGTGCCTTGACAATTACCCAGCATAAGCAATCTTCAGAGAATAGTGTGAAGAGTAGGCGATTGTCATGCAATGCAAGTGAAATCTTAAGGTGAACATTAGTCACTCTTTTAGACATGTTAGCTTGAAGTGGAAGCAGTCAATTATAGACTAGAGGTTTTATGGCTACATTATTACCATCATACTATTAGGTTTTCGGCAGTAGCATTCTGTTTGATCGATCTGTGCCGAGACATTGATGGATAGCTTTGTTCTTCAAATGTCAAATATGTGGAACTTTTGTACTTTATTTATTTACTCGTACACCACAATACTGTGAATTTTTCTTCTTTCTCCATCATTTTAGCTTTAGCAGCTAATCATGATTCATTTTATTTGAAGTTTTAGTGTTGATTTTGATAACGTTCTCAATCTTTTTTCCCATTTTTTGAATTTCAAAGTAAAATATGGTATTAGATATACATTTAGTTGTGTGCACAAGGATCACTGCTGTAGGAGGGCCTTGGAGACCAAGAGTTGCTGCTGATATAGAAATGCACATGCATACACTCCAAGTGCATGCTGCTATCCAATGTGTAGTGAATTTGGAGATTCTGTTCTCTCCTGTGTGTTGTACTTGTTCTGTGGGTTGAGGAATTTTCTTTACCATTTCATATCTCTTTCAGACCACACATTAATTTTAGACTATTACTAGCCTCAAGATGCATCTTTAATTAAGATCACAGGCTTTCATCTTGCTGCTATTTGTTTAATAAAATGTAGGCATTTGTAACTATATTCAAAAGGAAAAAATATACTCTGCTATAGACACTAAAGAACAGGTTTATGTGTGAACTCTTTTTTAGTTTTGGTGAGATGAAGATGTGTGTAAATGCACTTGGAAACAAACAGCATATCTGTGTAGGGTGCTGTTATTCCCTAGTCTACAACAGAACTGAGAAGAAAATCTGTCCCAGCCTGTTTACGAGGGATACAAGTTCTAAGTACTTGAACTGTCTGCCAGGATTTTTCTCAGTGCTACTGATTTTATTCCTCAAGGAAAAGAAAGTAGAAAAAATGGGAAATGGAAACTTGCCAAGCTTTTCTGCTCAGTCTAGTTAAGCATCAGCATTTTCAGAGAGAAATAACCATGGTTCACCCATCCTGAATGGCTTCAGTGACACTCAGAAAATCAGAGAAACTGCCCCTTAACTAGAGCCATGTTTTATGCAAGAAGATTCAGAGAGCTGTAGTCTCTGTTAGTTACCTCATTGGATAGGGACTGATGTACTCTGTTATATTCCAGAGGAATGGCATTTAACTACTGCTGTGCAAATGTAGTATACTGTCTGTGCAGTTGCTGTCTCAGCAACACCGTACTGGCAGTAGCCCAAGTAAAGTGAATGTGATTAATATTGTTAATACAGGTGATTGGTGTTTCATAACCAGACGTTGAAGTCAATACCATGTGAGTGCCCCAGCAGGATGTGTTCGAGTGGTGCTATTGTCAGAGTCACAGTCTGAATTCCTGGCAGCAGTAGCTCTTTTTGCCTGATCAGGAGTGTTAATGCTGAAAAAAGGTACTGTTTTTGGTAATTGTTATACTTTTGGTCGCAGGAGGATTATCCACTATTGTTTCTCCCCTTCTCTGTGTCCACTCAGTGCCTCTTTTTTGGGCAGCATTAGTGGTGTTGGATGGCTGTGATTCCCCACTCCAGATCTGGCTGCAGTTCAGGATTGCTGGTGTGCGTGCAAGTGTGCGTATGGACTGACTCTGAATAAAATAAATGATTTAAATGTGAATGATGTTGTCATTCACCTTACCCTTAGCCCTTGCTCATTAGGAGGTTTTCTCTTTTACTTGTTTTTACGTTACTCCTATGTGTATTTGCATTCATGCATTTGTAGTCAGGTACATTAAATAAAAGCCCATGTGTTTTATGTGCATTTCAGAGTTAAATATGGAGTCAAGGAGAGTGTAAGCTGATGTCCAGTTCATGATAGCACATACTCAGATGCTTAAGTTGATTTAAATGGGTCTAAAAGGCAGGCTGAATTGGGGCATAAAACCTGAATCCAGAATTTATTGAATGTCGATCCGGAGTTTGTTGAATAAAATGGAAGTTGAAGCACAGGTGTTTAGTGGGCTTTGGACCAGACACTATGTAACAGACAACTGAAACATGGGGGCAATAACTCAAAAAAGAGATATGGTTATCATGAACTTAAAACCACTACATTTCCTGCTTTCCTTTCTTTCTTTCTTTCTTTCTTTCTTTTTTTTTTTCCTCTCCCTAGGAAGAACTGCATTGTTTACATATGAAAAAATAGAAAAATAGAGTAGTTGGAGATATGTTAAAGATGGTAATGGTAAACCTGACTGGCTGAGGGAGAGGCCTCAGCAAACTGTGTAGGGAGAACACTGAAGGCAAAACAGGGGAGCTGGGTGTCACATGCCCTGCGTGGCATAAATGGAAGTGAAAGGGATCTAGAGTAGACAGTAGGGAATGCTGTGGTCTAATTTATTAAATAACATAATGATTTCTAGTTAATAAACCCCTAGTTGCACATAGGTAAGTGACATACATCTTACACAGCTGCCTTACCTTCATTTTGTTCTGCTTTATCTTCCGCACACACAGTACGATAGTGACCATTATTAACATTATTAAATCTGTAAGTCAGTATCATTTAAGTTACTTATTTCCAAAGTATCCTATTTCCTCTGTTCCATTAAGTGCACCTGCCTCAGTGCACACTTCTCCTTGATCATTGGCTTTTGAAGTACCAGCAATGAGTCTTAAGATGAAGCAAGCAGCAGCTCAGTGGCTGCAGCTTATGTAAGCTTCCTGAAACTGATCGGCAGTGACCCCGCGAATAGACGAGAGTTACCAGGGCTGCTGTCTTCCCATTGTGGTGCATTTATTTCTATTCAACAGGGTTGCATTGGGACCAAACTGGTAGAGAAAAGAAAAGCAGCTGGTGGTGGATTAACGGGAT
This sequence comes from Odontophorus gujanensis, assembly GCA_013399175.1. Taxonomy (NCBI): domain Eukaryota; kingdom Metazoa; phylum Chordata; class Aves; order Galliformes; family Odontophoridae; genus Odontophorus; species Odontophorus gujanensis. The sequence continues at coordinate 463,912 of VXAB01012692.1, read as the reverse complement.
GAGGTATTGTTTGCTAGATAGGACAGATAACTACCCCAAATGGTTTTCAGTAGCAATAGGGAAAGGGGGGGGTGGGGGGGGNAATCGGTGCCCCCACAGCTGCTGTGACTTTTGCTTTTCACTGACTATTGCTCTCTCTGCTGCCATGATGTCAACCTTTGCCCCACCCCTACTGCTGCTGTCACTAATTGAGCATCTGCCCTGTTTCTGTTACTGCTGCTTTCACCAATAACATTGATGAGATTTTAGGCTCATCTTTTCTTGTGCTAATGTACTTTTGCCATGACTGCAGGGACATAGATGTCTACTGGATAGGAGTTGCAGGGGAGCTTTAGAGTAGGTAGAGTTTTTTGCTTGTTGTGCCAGAGTCTTTTCCCCACTTTCTGCTTTCCAGTGTTTCCTGATTTATCCCATCAGCTACTATTGTCAGGTTCAATTCACAATCACTTCTCCAGTCTTCTGTCCTCCCTTGATTTTCCTTCCAAAAGAATAATACTGTAGAAAAAGCAGGATAATTTTTCTACTAAGGTTTTATGTACTTCGACTCCTTTTTTTTCAGGTTATAGCCATCAGGAGCAAGCTGCTGTCATAGATAAGCTAATATATACTCCAGCAGTAGACAGTCAATGCATGTAAACCGTCCCTACCTACGCTGGTATTGCTTGAGGCTGGAGTAAGTTATGCTTCAGCAACCCTTGAATTAACAGGTTTTGTCTGTCTGTAGCAATCTCCTGAGTACAACTAGTAATGGTAACTCTTGGTGAATGGATTTATTAGTAATCTCCATTTTATATCAAATCTAGGAATAAAACAGAGGAAGTTTAGATATCTAGCAAACATTATTTATGAAGAAAGATAGAATAGTTTGGCAAAGAAGAACTTAAAAGAGTGAAGCAATAGGAGTGTTACAGTCTTAAAGAAATTAAAAACCACTGCTAAGAGAGTGGAAGTAAAGTTGAGAAAGAAGTAGTGGGATTGAGCTGCAAGAAGTGATAGCTTGATTTGATATCAGGAAGAAAGTTTAATGGGAGGTACTGGATAGTTATTTATAGAGACTGTGGAGTTACTGAAGAAAAGCTTAAATCATAGATTAGGTGGATAGTTGAGATGACAAGAAACCTTTGGGTGTCATCTGGACCACGTTCCAATTTCCGCTGTCCATGAAGTTCTTTTGTCCAAAGTATATTTCTCCAATTTAACTGTTTGGATAATGTGGGAGATTGTAATGAAAGGCACACTGATGTAACTAAGAATTTACACTCTGTCCACTGAACCAGTCATCTGAAAGTAGAAGACAGCTGGGCTTGATTTGTCTTTGTTAAATCTATGCTGACTGTTCTTAATCACCTTCTTTCCTACACGTGTCTTCAAGGAGGACTTGTTCCATAGTCATCCTTACAACTGAAACTAGGCTGACACACCTGATATTTCTTGTATCCATATGTTTGCCCTTGAATATATTTATGACATTAGCTTCCTGTGGTTGCCAAGAGTTATGAGGAGTTCATCTTCACAGTGACGTTGCCCAGAACCTTCAGCACTTTGATGTGCATCCATTTTGGTCCTATGGATTTGGTTATGTCTAAGACAGCATCAATCAGGATTTTTACATTCATAGTTCAAATTGGAGGGTTTCTCAGTCCTTTTCCTGTTGCACCAAATAGTATTCATATTCCCATTTCTGACCATTTGGTTCACCTACTACTCTTTTCATGTTGAAATAGTGTGGTTTTGTGTGTGCTTTTTATGTGTTCACTTCCCATATTTTAACAGCTTTATTGCTTTAATGAAGAAAGAAAAGTTGAAATATGCAGCTTTATTAACAAGATAATTCTTGGCATGTAAGCAGAACACTGAAAAATGTGTTGGAAAATTTCAAAATATTGGACCTCACAACGAACACTATGTTTACATTTTATAACATATTTAATGGATAAAATTATAATAAGACAAGTTGTAGTAAAGTAGTACTCAGAAGCTTTGTATTTTGTATTGTCAGTGTATAGTTATGTTATTGAAATGTTATGTCTAAAAATTTCTGTCACTAATTTGAAATCCAGTTTTAAAGTTTTGTTGTTGTTTTTTTTCTGAAAAATGTTTGGAAGTTTGTCTTGGGCGCTCGTGGAGGTTTACTTCCTTTTAGTAGCTTGTCTCCTTCCATCGGACATATCTTTTCCATCACATTGAGCTTAGAAATGATAAAAAACCACCTTAAATTAGGCAAAAAAGATTTGCATTTTTTCTCATACTTACTCATAAATGTGTATGTAAATTTCTTCTGAAATAAGATACAAAACCAAATGCTATTGAAACATTTTATGTTCATATACAGGAGTATCTATAAATGTGTCTATGTGCGTAGACATACAAAAGATCTAGGCCATCTATATGTAAGTATATACTGGACTTACAGTGTGTATAGTTGTAGCATTCTGATTTGGTGTACTAATATATAGAAGGCAGGATCTCATGGTGATTTTATCTTCGTTAACAGGAAGGAAGTGTGGTTAGAAAGAAATTATTTTATTTGGGGCCAAAAACCTTTCCTCATCTGAAATCTGTTATTTCAAGTTTCTGTGTTACAGCTGAGGGCATATCTGGCCCCTTCTTTTCAGAAGCTGGCAATACTTCAGGAAAAAAGACAGTTGTTAGTGTGCAGAGAGAAGATTTTGGAATTTCCTGCACTCCTGCTGTGTAGATTCAAATGCTAAGTTTAAATAATGGATGAACCTAAGATTATTATAATTGATCATTGTATGATTTATATGGAGTAATTATAACTAGGTTGAGAAAGAATTTTCAAAAGCTAGTTTCCTGGTAGCCAGAGCCATTAAATAACAGTGTGCTGCCAAAATAAAAATTAGGTGGGAACGTAGCCACGGAGTTCAGAATGTCTATCCTCCATCTGATTTATATCTCCCCTTACTATGACAATATCAGTGGTATTTTCTTATTAGGAGCAGTAAGAGCTTTTTGAATAGTTTTTCTTTCTAAACCAAGCTTTACTTTGTTTTAAGCTTGGTCAAGCGTAATAACTGGAAAACTGAAAAAATCTAATGTATAACAAAACTAAAAGGTGTGAGAGGTTGAAAAGGTTAATTAAAAGTCTAATGATGGCATTTACTGAGACAGTCCAATTAATCACTTTATTCCAGCAGTCATGTGATACAGAAACCATTGCTGCAGATAACTGACTGCTAGTCTGTGCATGCGCTGTCTGGGTTCGTTCAAATCCATATTTATTTATATATTTTCAAATGGACTGTTAGCTTTTGATTTTATTTATCTCAACATGATTTTTAAAAAGTAGCTAATGTTTAACCCTTAATCCTCATGTAATATTCTTCATCTACTCTCGCACTGAACAGTCAGGGAGCATTGCCCCCATGGTACTTGTAGCCTTACAGCCCCGGGGGGGAGTTGCTCACAGCTTAATGGGTTTGTAGGTATAAAGGAAATAAAGAACTAGAAATACATCATTATGTAATGTGATCTCTCTGAAACAGTGTATATGACCAACAAAGTGAACTCTCAAGTGTCAACAAGCACATTTAAATGTAATTTTTACCACGACAACTGGCAAAAGACAAAAAGAACTTTGAAGGATCAATTTCAAGGGTCCTAACCTTGTATTATCTGATTTGCTCTAATATTCACACAAGCTTTATTGGAATGGAACATAAATTTGAAAAATAGTGAGATTAGAAAGGATTGCAATGCTAGAGCAAAGAGCTAGAAGCTTTCTCCTGGCTTATTTTGCTGGGGCAGCACTTTAGAGGGAGCCCATTATAAGCAGGAGAATAGTAGTTATGTTAACACGGTAATTAATCAAGTCCGAGGAAAAGAGGAAACAAGTTGTGAATTCAATTCTGCAGTAATAAAAAGAAATGCTGAAAGTTACCCTGTAAATTGGCATGACTTTGGTAAACAGTCCCTCACTGTGTCTTGAGAACTGCATGCAGTAAATCACTTCTCATGGCAACCGTGTAGGTTTGAATATTTTCACAGTTTTGTGCTGTATTTCTGCATGTGCTAGTTCCTTCCAATTCTGTTAACTCACTGTTTAGCTAGTAATAAACTACTGAACAGTATAACATGAGAGCATTTGCAGTAACACAGTTCCACTGTGAATATTTCAAAGGGAAATTAATTAGAAGAACTCAGCTGAAACCGTGGCGATAGCCTTCCCCATCACAAAACCAGCCTCTGACTCGATACAGAGCATGAATTGTAAATGGAATGACTGCAGATCTCTGCTCCACAAAAGAAGTATATTCTGTATATGGTCCCAGTCACGGGTAATCCATCCTTAGTGATAGTGCAGTGTAGGTACATTAAAAAGACCTTTACACCCTACATCTCTTTAGTGTAGAACTGAAATCCTTGGTGCAGTAATGTAAGAAGTAGTGTCTGGATCTGTTTCCAACAGCCTCTGTTCAGCAGCCTCTGATTTTATTCATGCATTTCTGCTTTCTACATGAGATGCTTTGGGCAGAAGTAAAAGTAGCATTAAAGAACAAAATTCTTGAAACTTAGATTATTGAAAATTCAGAAAAACTCCACTGAATAAAATTGATTTAACTATGCTGGCATGAGTATAATGCAAAGCTGACATCCTTAGTACCACATTAAAAAAAAAATAGGAATCTTGGCATAACCTTTCATGCATTTGTAGTAGAGATGAAAGGTGGTAGATCAGGATGTTTGTGTGAGTGAAGACAGAAAGAATTTAAGCAGCCAACCACAATGTTATTCACACTGAGGAGCAGGGTTTCCTCTCCCTCCCAGCTCTCTTGGAACAAAATCCTGAATCAGTCTTTAATAGGCTTTCAGGACTTTCCTCTTTCATAACCTGTACCTTGGAGTAAATCACCTCTGCCAACCCTTTGGGCCTTAGACACCGTGGAGCTATCTGATCCCTGTTTCTTCCCAGAGAAGACAGAAGTACCAAAGGAACTGTTCAGTCATTATTTCTCCCATATTTCATCAGCACATATCTGGCATAGGAGTTTTCTTTTGCAATCTTTATCTCACTGTACCAGGAAATGGTCAACTAAAGGTAGCAGGATATAACACTTATAGGACCTAATAGGCAAGAGTACTGCTAGGTGATAGAGCCCAGATCCAGTGATGAACTGGGACAATACAAAGCAGCTGTTAGGACATGTGACCCTTTTAGAATTGAACATCCTGGAATGGCCCAAGGGATAGGTTTATGCATGTAGAAGTCAGGAGCCCCTGCTTCTTGGTGTTAGCCCAACATTTCTGGTACAAAGCACAGAATCCTGGTAAAGTTCGTAGCATATTTTCTATAAATCAACAGCAACAACAAAGCTGCACAGTGGATGTCTGGATAGACAACAGAAAATACAGAAACTGTGATTTGTTGGAATTCGTTGGACCTGAGGAGCTGGACTTGAAACCTCAGGCAGCAGGTGCATCCATCTGTGCAGCAATCAGTACCTGCTCCACGTAACAGAAAGCTTACTGGGAGAACTGAGCAGGACTCAGTCTGCTTTTACAGGGCATCTTGCAGAAGATGTCAGGGTGCTTTATTCATTGAGTTAGTGATCAGATCTGTCTTTGAGGGAGAAGGAGGCCTGTGCTCTGTACTCTTCTCTGTAGGTTTTCACAGAGCCTTGGAAAGGACCCTGTGGGCTAGAAAGAGAAGGAATTGTGCTGTAGGTAGGATTACTTTGTTGGTTTTTTTTTAAGGGATTAGGTGAAGAAAATGCAAGCAGGATCACATCTCTGCAGCCTTGCAATTAGAGCAGTTGTCTTCAGGGAGGGAGTCTGGGTTTCCAGTCATTGTTTTTGTAGGAGAAATAACTCTCCTGGGCACTGGCCAGAGCCAGCAATCTGCCTCCCTGGGAGAGTTCTTCTTCTGAGGCTGAAGCATTTCTCTTCTCTGATGTTTGCAGTATGTGCTGTTTCCTGTGCACCTTTCTGAGAATACCCCATAGTGAGTTGGTTTGAGAACACTTATGGGAAATGAGAAGAGTGGTTCTGATTATCTACGTGAAAGAAGGTGGGGTCTCCCAGATCCTGGCTTATGATTCACCAGAGAACTTTCATAAAAACAAAGGCCAGGTCGTTCTAAAGAAAGACTTCGAGCACAGCAGTTGTCCAGAATGTGGTAGCTGAGAGATGAACATTTTCTAATCATGTGTTTTGGTTCACAATAAGCTGTGTTGATGTTCATGATCTCTGCAGGGCTTCTGTTTGGGATTAGAAATAATCTGTCCAAGAAAAGGGTAGTTATTTGAATCAGTAAGATACAGATCACAGTATTACCCATGTTTTCCTTACTTGTTTAATCTGCTCTTCTTACAAAGTCCAGGTGCTTTGACAATCCTCATAGCAGCACTTCTGCTAAATTGGGATCATGGTTCTCCTCCTTATTCAAGTCAAGTTTTGGTTCCTCTAGGGGACATTCTGGGTCTGCTTTAGAGAAGGCCTGTACCAATATGGTCATCTCTATCCCCCTGCAATTTTGTCTTCCATCACATTAACTTTTACTTCTCTCTTTACAGCACTCCCTTTGCTAAATATCCCAGAAAGCTAATACTAATTACTTGCAAATAGTAATTGTAATTTTAAAAGCAACCTCAGTAATAGCTTTTTATGTACTGTAAGAAAATTGAAAGCTGTGTCTATTCTGCTGTTTAATATAAATGCTGTAGGAGAAGTAATAGTCCTTCCATCTTACCATGTAATGGGATCATGAATAAGCTCCCAGTATCCTCTGAGAATCCCTTTGTGTGCAGCGTACCATGGGGTTGAGGAGAGAGCCAAAGGCTTAGTAGGTGCAGAATTGAAATAGAAATGGAAATGCAGGAAATATGAAAGATTTTGAAAGAGAGCAAATCATACGGAGGATCACGCAGGGCAGAGGAGGCCCTATTAAAAGTTTAGGAACATCTCTGGTTAAAAGCATTTGCCTACTTTCTGTTGTTTTATCCAGGTCTGAATGGGATCTTGAGTTCAGAACTGCTGCAGTAGTAAAAATTATGGGTCAGGGTGGGGAATTTTGGAAGGTGAGAAATGTTTAAGTGGTTGCAGCTTGTACAACAATACAGGGCCCATCATTTGAATATGCCAGAAAACATCTCACCTTGTATGCAGATGTTCTAGGCACAGTAGAATAGCTGGGAGATGGTGATCCACATGGATGTAACTTAGGATCTCAACCACTTGTTGCAGCAAGCTGCCAGGTAGTAGGATATGTTTAGGCATCCTCACTCTTTGTGGAGAGCTGCTTTCCCACCCGAGCTCCTGGCTCTGGCTGTGCTGTGTCTCCTCCTTGCACTGCAGCAGGCTGGTGCCTTGAGCTGCTATCACTAGTGGCTCTGGTGATTTCTGGGATGAGCACTGCTGGCTGCATGTGGGGACCAGTGCCTTGCACACAGGCGACACAAGGTATCACTTACAAAGATGGAAGAGGCTTACCTGGGAGTCTGCAGAGATTTTCTAGTGCTGAGAGCAGCATGGCTTGGCACAGATTTCCACATAAGACCCGAGGCAAAGCAGACCTGGGAGAGAGGAAGCTCTTGGTGGGGAAATGCTGCAGGCAGGAAGCTTCACTTGTCCCATGTTGTGGTCTGACCACCCTCCATCCTTACACAAGTGCCCCAGGAGAGGGGGAACTGGAAAAAGTCTTACACAGACCTCTCCCGAGGGACACTGGCAGGAAAAGAAGCTCTGGATTAGATCCATTAGCTCCTGACATAGTCAGTACCTAGTGAGAGCCAAACTTCTGCCTGTCTTAATAATTTAAGCTTTGCAGAACAGAAGCTGGGTGAAATTTTGACTTCATATATTACTGCTGTGTAAGTAATCCTCGAAAACATTCTCAATTCTATTAACCGTTTGTGGCTACCACAGGACTAAAGAATAATCACATTGCACTTTTTCAGTAATAATAAAGCAGAAAGTGTGTTCTGGATGGTAAATTGTGTTAAAACATGATTTAAAAGCTTGGGAGAAGCTGGCCCTAATGAGAAGTTTAGACAGTCTCATTTAATTCAAGCGCAGTTGATGTAGATCTCTTATGTGCTTTGTGTTAGTCTTGGTAATAAAAGGTAGAAACAAACTGTGTAACGTGATGATAAACATACCAGAAACAATAGCTGGAGACGTATGGATCAAAATAGAGGAAGCAAATGGTAAGTTGCAGCCAGGGGTAGTTTAAAACAAATGAAAAACAGAAAACATGATCCATGTTCAGAGTTCACACAGGAGAAGCAATTCTTAGGTATAAGATCTACAAAAGATGTGAATGAGCATTGCTGTTCTTTGCAAACACTTTGCCAGTAATTCAGCTCTCCTGCAAGATAACATTCACCCCTGTTGGTGTTGTCAGTGAATTTGGACTATGCTGTACTTTTCTGAAAGCTTCATTTGCCTGTCCTTTCTGACTTTTGAGGTGTTTGTATTCATAGCACTTTTTAATTTTGTAGCAGCCTTTGCTACTCCTTCCGACCTTTAATGGCAAATGTGTATGTGGTTATAGCAAAGAAGTGCTTTATTACATATTGCTCTTTTTCTGTAAATAATGTTTGTAATGTATCATATAGTAAGTTGATGTCTGTTTGCATTGATATACCCCATTTAGAGCTCTTCCACAGAATCTGATTTTAAAGAGTGGAATTCAGCAGTTGACTCCCAGGCACAAACAACCATGTAATTACTCTGCAATCACACAGTAATTAGCATGTACTATTCATATATTGCATAATTATATGCCCTGCAGATTACATAGTAATTATATTTGTACCAAACATGTAATTCTATATACCATATCCCAGGAAAGAAACTTGGAGAGTTCATAGTTAATATTATAGTTATAAGTTAATATAATGCTATTGTATATAAAAAAAAATTACAATCTTATCAGAGGGTTGTATTTGGATATCTCATCATATCTGCATCTGGTTTAACTTACACTGATCTAAGAAATCACTGTTCTAAGAAATGCTTGGCTGTTAATTTAGAGTCAAATGTTGTATGTTTATAATGTAATGTGTGGAGATAAGCAGAAACGCACAGCTGCTTGTGCGAGAAGGACTGGTGTGAGTATTAAATACATAAATGACAAATGTATGAACGCACTGAATGTAGTTACAGCACACGGATAGAGTGAAAAACAAATGTCATGGATCTTCCTTAAGTGTTTAGTTGTGTCTGGCTGTCCGAGATGCACGGGGTAATAGTAGATTATATATACACATAGTGTGAGGAGTGTGCTGGCATCCAGAGCCACAGTGTCAGGCACCACTGGTTCAAGGGACTGCAGCCCCTCCATGCACCACATCAGCTCAGCTGCCCCATCCTTCCAGCCATGAAAAAAAGAGGAGAGGTTGGTGTCCTGCTCAGGGAGTGGGGCAGAACGGTGGGAGAATGGAGAGGAATGGCATTGAGTCATAGGAAGGCTTTAGACTGAACATTTGGGAAACGGTGGAAGATATTATAAAAAAAAATAATATATATATATATATATTTTATTGTTTTTTTGAGAGAGAGATCCTTGGAGTATCAGATCTTGTTTTAAATGTTTTACCTTTGGCCATCCCTCCTGAAAGATTGATGCAATGTTTTTGATATTTTATTCAGTTTGCAAATTCTGTAGTAGTGGGAAATTAATGTATCTTATTGGATCTGTGATGTTGGCATTCCCATTATTCAAAGCAACATTATGATTATTCTTAATTGAATTTTGCGCTCTAATGCCAGTTGCCTTCATTTTCAAGCAAAGCATATGTTGGATTTTAATATGTAGATAATGTATTGCAAAATTAAATGTGTAATTATAACCTTTTATTCAAGTTTAATTTTTTTCTTTCTCACTTATAGCGTGTGCATGTGCATGCATGTGTTCAAGGGGAAGAGAATCCTGGTATTAAAATGTTTCTTTCACAGTGACTTGTTAATTCCATGTCAGCTTCAAAACTCACAGCTTCCTAAAACTCAGGGTTTGGTTGGTAGCTACAGATCTCATGAAAGTCTCATGATCAGAGCTTGGAACACACAGGCTTGGTGGGTTGCCTCAGAGCCCCTGCATCTGCTTGCCTTGCTGTCTGTGTCTGCTGCTTTTATACCTCAGAAATTGTGGTAGCAGGAACGTGGATTTTACATTCTGCAGAGTTCATAAATTATATTTAAATGTTGTTTCTTTGTGTGGACACTGACTATCAGCTATAGTGTAGAAGGAAAAAAATAAGAGAATAATATCTTTCCAAACCCAGGCTTAAGAGTCAAGAGTCCTGCTGTTTTCTTCTACGTGTGCCACATGTATCCCTTCCAATTTACCAGTGTATAATAGCATTTAAGTGAGGCCAAGTCTTACCCAATTTTCATCCTGCATGTCAGCTGCAAAGAAGATGAAGTACAGCCTCCTGGTGTAGTCATCCTTCTTATACCAGCACTTTGGTCGTTAACACTTGCCTGTACTCTTGATCACTCATTAAGCCATTATCATTTGATGGTCAGGCTAGATGAACTTAGTGGTCTTTTCCAACATTCACAGTTCTGGGATTCTGCCCTTAGAAACATTAGGAATGGTCACAGGTTGTGGCACTGAAAGTTTTGCATGTATCAAATATATGATCAGGATCTCATTAACACAATGAAATAACCACAAGCGTCGGAACACAATATGAATGTGATGCGTTTCTTACTGCTGTTGTGTTGTCTTTTCTAGTGGAGCCAGTACTTTCAAAGGGGAACAACTGCTTGGATGCAGCAAAAGCTTGTAACCTAAATGATACCTGCAAGAGGTTCAGATCTGCTTACATAACCCCCTGCACCAGCAGCACGTCTAATGAAATCTGTAACAAGCGCAAGTGTCATAAGGCCCTCCGGCTATTTTTTGACAAAGTTCCCCCAAAGCACAGCTACGGGATGCTCTTCTGCTCCTGTCGAGACGTAGCCTGTACTGAAAGGAGACGGCAGACTATTGTTCCTGTGTGTTCATATGAGGACAGGGAGAAACCCAACTGCCTGAATTTACAAGAATCCTGCAAGAAGAATTACATCTGCAGGTAAGATAGCGCATGGCAGGGGAGTGATTAATGAGGTGCCAGAGAGAACGTTTGGTACTGCTGGATTTGCCAGGACTAAGGGTCAGAGTGCCCACTAGGCAACAGGAGTCGGGGAGAGCAGCAAAAGTCTCTGACATCCTTAAAGGAGTAAAAAAAAGCCTGCATCTGCCTTCTTCAAAACTGTTCGCAGCTACTCCCTCTCATTATGGAAGAATCATTAAATGCCTGGTTTAATTTTCACAGATTTCTGTTGGAAACATTTTAATTGGGTGTCTCTAAGAAATGATATCTCAAAGTTATTTTTATGTCTCATTAGCAGCCAGGTGAAAATAGAATTGTTCATTATAATGGGATTTATTGTCATTGTTATCTAGCATGTAAGCTTGAATAACAGTGGATGCAAGTCACATGGTGAACTCTGTGTATGGTCGGAATACACAGATCCCTCGCAGGCTTTTGCTTCATGGAAAGAAAAGGGGACCAGATCCCACTGTCTTGTCATTGTTATTTTAGGCTTGGAATTGTTTCATTGGCCCTCTTCTGACAGAAATGCTGGGCTGATGTAACTGGAGGGTCATTGATTCAGTGACCTGATTCCCAGTCTCTTCCCTGGGTGAGCTCAGCACGGAGTGCTGCTTCGCACGACAAACTGGCTCCTTCTGCTTTCAGCAAGTTCCCTACAGGTTATCACACGGTGCTTGCTCAGTGGCATACACATCCTCCTCTGCCCTTAGGAACTGTTTTACTCCTGCTTAGCACTGTGTATGTTTATATAAGAATGCTGCTCTAATGTCGTGTTTATGAAGTCATGCCCAAGAATCTTAGTCATTTCTAATGTGTGCATTTTTTGTATGTAGTTTACCAAAGCCTCCAAATTAGCAAGTAATGTTAAATGTCAAGGACACCGAAGATATGTGCATATATGTCTTCATAAGTACTTTCACATGTCTGAAAAAATGTTTGCTATATTGTTCATGTATGAACCCTCCTTTGTGATCCTAAACCCCTGACCCAAGCACCACATGTGTCTGAGGTGCTGGCAGGAGAGGAGCATCAGTGCTGTACTCTGCCCAGTGTGGCTCGGGGTCATCAGGAAGCACTTCTGTGCTGACACAAACTGGAGCAGCTTTAGGTTGGGGCAGGGCTTTCACTGCAGTCCAGTGAGTCGTATTCAACACCTGGATGGTTATTGCACTTTGTGAAAGCTGGATGCTGGATCTGGGGTCAGAGCCACTTGTTTTCCATTTCCAGGTTGTGCCATTAGTCTTTTTGTTTGAGTAAATTGTTGAACCTAGATTGTCTTACTTAACCACAGACCCTGTTAAACAGCAGAGTGACAGCATCTTCACTGTGCTTCTTGCCAAAATTCCAGTGTGTTATGGTACTAATGAGATGGGGGAGAGGGTTTTATTGGGACACTTCTTCCTGTTTTTCAGGCTGTGCTCATGAATTGCTTAGTTAAATGAATGCCATTACTTCTCTTATGACCGTGTTTTCCTTTGGTCAGCTTTAATCTAATGTTTTATCAGCAGCTAAGTTTTTAATAGCATTTTGTTTAATCTGACTTCATGAGCCTGCTGTCTTGCTTTCTCCATTCCAGCTGCAGAACAAAGCTTGGCAAAATGCCTGCTCCTGTTGCCCAAAGTTGCAGCCAATGCTGGGGTGGAAATGGATTTCTTTAGAGTTTCTTCCCATGGATGCTTTTCTTTATAAGGCCAAATTAAAATGTTTGGACTCATGGGCAGGGTCAGCAAAGAACAGCACTTGGTCACTTGGTCCTGCACCTGGGGTGCAGCAAATGTTGTGGGATGCTGACAGTCATCCCCTGTTAATGCCTTGCAGGCTGTCTGAACTGCTAGCATGGTTAGTACCTTCCCTCACTTCTGCCCAGGAGGGGAGGAATCAGCAGCAGAGCTGTTCTATTTCATCCATAACATGGTGAAAGGCATTTTCTTTGAATTGTTGTGCACTTAGGGAGAGCTGCTGTGGTTTGTTCCCAGTGATTTACAGGAAAACAGCATCTTGGGCAGAGGAGGAAAGAAAGGGAAGTAGAGATGACATCCCCTCCTTGCTATTGAAAGTTTTGTCATTGATAAATATCAGTCTACATAGTAATTCCAGACATGTTTAGAATAATTAAAAACTGCAGTTGCAAGACATATAATTCTAACTCTGATAACTTCTTGTTCATTTTGAAATCAGAAAGAGTAAATGAGAGAATAATTTGAGGCTGTGTTCTGACTACTGTAAAACCAAGTCATTTAGAAACTGTTATTTGCATACCTGTTACATCTATTAGAGCTTTTTCATAAAGTCAAGGAAGACAAGGGGGACAGGTTCTGAAGCATTTCTGAAAGTACTCTCACAAATGTTTTGCAAATGCTGGTCATTCAGAAATGAGAGTTTTGAATCTGCCCATATTACTTATAAAATATACTTGGGCACATGGAAATACGTATTTAAACATTCAGTTTGGGATGCTTTTTAAGAGCTTTGTTGTGGATGCACAGAATTGCAGGGGTTGGAGGGATCTCTGGGGATTGATCATCCAGTCCAACCCCCTGCTAAAGCACATTCTCCAGAGAAGGAGACTTCACAACTTCTCTGTGCAGCTTGTTCCAGTGCTGTCACCCTCAAAGTGAAGAATTTTTTCCTCATGTTCATGTGGAACATCCTATGTCCCATTGTGTGCCTGCTGCCCCTTGCCCTGCTGCTTGGCACCACTCACTGAAAAATCTCCGACCACATTCACTTCACTTCCATCCTTTAATTATTGATGAGCATTGAAAAGATCTTCTCAGTCTTCTCCAGGCTCAACGGCCCCAGGTCTCTCAGCCTTTCCTCACAAAGGAGATGCTCCAGGCCCCTCATCATCTTTGCGGCACTCCACTGGATTCTCTCTATAAGTTCTCTGTCTTTCTTGTACTGAGGAGCCCAGAACTGCACACCATAAACATCACTGAATCAAAATGTCACTGAATCATAATCTCACTGAATCTGTTCTTGAAACAGAATTAAAATGAAGTGAGTGATTCAGCCAAACTGCAGGTACCACTAACTGAGATAGTAGAACAATTATGTATTCTTTTTTCTTTACATTCATCAATCTATTATATAATGTAAAACCTTAATCGAGGGAAAAAGGGGACCAGAAATGTCAGGAAATGCAGATAAGTTCTGACTTACATAAATAGTCCTATTTTTTCAACTTCATCAAGATACTGAATGGTTCATTTTCATTAACATTCTTATGCTGCCTCTCAATATATACAAGTCCATATCCAATATTAATATGGATTTGAGGCTTTCAGGAATACCTCTCATGTATACCTGTAAATTCTAACTGAAAAGGAAGAAAAAACAACTAAAAAGAAGCAGAAATAAGCCATTAGAATTCTTTTTGTTACGAATATAAACAAAACTTGTAAGGATAGCTGTTTTACTGTCAAAAACTTTGACCAGTTGTCCTGGAAAATCTCAAACCTCTGAGAAACTTCCTATTCTGACTGCTCCAGCCACCAGTTAAAGAAGTTGACTGGCATGTTTTAGAAATATCGTTCTGTTGTGAAAATAGAACAGCATGCTTCATTTTTTGCCAGTACCACGATTGATAATGTTTTAAAATACAGTGATTCCTTTCAGTAACAGATGTGTGAGTCATTAGTTTGATCTTTTTAATAATCAGTGTTTTGAATTTGCATACATCCGCTGCATGTCTTCTGGATATGACCATCAGGTGCTGAGCAGAATGATAGTAATACAGATACATGACTTACTGAAAAAACAGAAAATCGGAAGAGTATTGTTTCAGTCATGTGCTGTAAAGATCTGGAAAGAAAGGTAGAATTTATTTACTTTTTAGATTTTTTTTCTCTTAAATAAGATCTAATTGTAGAATGTAAGGTTCTTGTCCTTCTGTACTGCTGTATTCAAGATGGTGGTGAAGCAGCCAGAAAGTAGTTATTGACGATTTCCAAATAAAACCACAATAATATTATTTTTGACACTCAGTGTTCACAGAGCCAAATCTTTACATGTGAGTTTATTAGAATTCATTGCAATGTTTGCACCCCTGGTGCAATCATTTGGGGCTACTGCTGTCATCCATTTCTGGTCACCTCTCCTATTCAGTCTTTGGGGCAAGAGCCATTCAGTTCTGTTTGGAAGATGTCTGCATGCACAGGTATAAGAACCTTGAGTGAAGATTCACAACCGTTTTTATCAGTGCATGAAATAGCTCATTCACAGTAAAAGCCAAAACAAAAGCTCAGCTTACCACGTTTCTTGAAAACATGAGAGACTTGCCAGGAAATTCATTTTCCTCCTTTTGGTTCTGTTGACATCTTTTGATGATAATTTGCCTTGAAAAATAAGCCTCTATATCTGTGCTTGTTTTTCATTAGGCACGTGCAAATCAATAAGTGCTTCGTGCCTGTACCTGTTTGTAGAAGTGGCTTCTCTGCAGGGGAACGCTGGGTGTTCCTGTAGTTGGTAACAGTCTGCAAGCCCTATAACCTCGTGGGTAAGATTTGCCAGGAGAGGGATTTGTTAAACACTGTAGGTAACTTTATAAAGAGATGTGTCCTGCTGTTGAAGAGAGGAGTCCAGCCTCTTATTTTCAGGGAGTTGTCCCCAGTTGCAACGTTAACAGGTGGCAGGGAGGAAGGCACTCAAGGGATGTATGTTGGAGAGAAAAGAGGTAGAACAGAAATAGGCTCTTTTCTTCAAATTTTCTTTCTCTCAGACTTCACTTTCATTTTTCCTGCTTCCTCCCTTGCTTTACCCTCATGCCTCTTCCCATTGCTTAGTCTCCTTTCATCTCCTCTTCCCAAGTCTCTCAGTCATTATCTTTCACTGCCTCTGCCTCGTTTGAACCCTCTCCATTACAACTACTTACAGTCCCTCCTCACAGCTCTTCTGTGCTCTGCTCCTTTCCTCCCTCAACATCCTGCCATAGTCCAGTGATCATCTGTGATTCAGAAAATGAGAGGGAAACACTGATGCCCTCTCCCTGCCTGAGCCCTGTGGCTTATGCTGGTCACAAGGCAGTTGGCCATCTGCTGGGCTGGTCTGCTTAGCCCCGAACTGGCTCTCTGTGTAGGGATTTGAACACTGACTGAGTGTTGTCATGAAGGACACAGTGGCAGTGGTAAAGTTCTGTCTTACAAAATGGGGTTTGTGTCCCTCTGGGGTGTTTGTATCAGCTGGGTGCTCTAAGCTGTCTGACATCTCCTTAAAATTCCTATTTTGCTGTCAGCATGCAAAAGCAGGACATCACATAGTTTTTATAATGCTGCTAAGGAAATTAAAACAGGGATGCTTTTGATTTCTAGAGAAGCGCAGGTTGTATCTGTATCACATGTATGAGGACAGTCAGAGAGTGGGTGAGAAACCTCTAGTGCTGCCAGCTAATCCTGTACTGGATGCAGAATGTCTGCAGTGTAACAGGGTCTACATGGGATGGTGCTACCAGCTGATCCCTCTGCTCTCTGAGTATGGCATTGGGACTAGGTTTGGAAAGACCTGGCTGCACACAACCAAGTGGGAGAGGAAGAGATGGCAAATCTGACTTCCAGACTGTGTAATAAAGCATGCCTTACTTTACATCTAGAACCCAGCCTGTGCTTGAAGAATGATTTATATATATATATATGCACATATATACATATACACGCATATATATGCATATATGTATGTGTATATTTATGTATATGTAGGTGTATGTATATGAATGCATTGCTAGAGATACCATAGTTACATAAGTGGGGAAAAAAAAAAAGGACTAGTGAGAAATGAACACACTTCAGAAAATTCATACAGTGTGGTCTAGGGGAAGGTGGGACAGAAGCTGGTGTGTTTGGTAGGAGACATACAAGCATGTATTGGAGTTTGGGGTAGGGGAGGAATTGCTAGCCTGGGGAAAAAAATAATGTAGTCTCCATAAAATAAGCAAAAACATTTCAAATCAAGGAAACATAAAGTGGAAAGCCTGGAATATTGTATTTACTTCCTTTCTACTCGCTTACATGATTCATCACATTGATGTCTTTCATTAGCAGAGTAAAATAGACATAGTATTCATCTCTCCTCCCCCATCAAGTAAACAAAGGTCATATTAAATGTTTTCTCTCTGAACAAAACGCAGAAGGAATCAAGCATTTCCTCCTTAAAACATAACCATAAATCCCTTTGGAATCTAAAAATCAGAACACCCGTCAAACCGAGACTGCTTTGTCCCTGTTAAAGTGTAGATAGATCTCATTCTGTGATGCCAAGATCTGCTTGGCCAGTCCTCATTTATACTCCCTCTGTTCTGCTTAAGGTCTTAAAGATTAAAAGTTTGCTGGATGATTGTCATTTTTCCAAAAGAAGCAAAGATGCAAGCAAGGATATAGTAATTAGAAAAATAGCTCAGTTGTATTCCCGCACCAAACCTTCACATCGCTTTATGCTTTAACAGTGAGGAGGAAATCCTAAAGCACAGGGGGTTTTATGCTCTAAGAAGCAGTAACCACACAGTATCTTCGCACTGGGGTCCTTTGGCACGCAAGCTTGAAACGCTCTGAGCAGCATGTCTGCAGCCAGCTAGAGCCTCCAGCCATTCCTGAAACACCGTAACCACAAAAAGGTAGTGTAATTCTTTTGTGCCTGTTATCTGTAAAACAGAAGCCATGCCTCAGCACTGTCAGAGCTCTTTGGTTCAGCTGCCTTCTGTTTTGCATGGTGTAGCTTTGGCAGTAACCCTCATGAAACTGAATTCCTTCTATTCCTTCCTGATTATTTTTAAGGATAAGAGGTAACTGTGGTGCAGATAAGTCGTTCCTACTTGTCTGCAGTTACAAAAGTGAAAGAGCGAATCAAGTATCGTTGTGTAGCCATATAACAATTATGAAATAAACTTGGATACGAATGATTGCTCTTCTATAGACTGTATTTAGATAGGAGACCTTCCATGTCAGTCTCTTGTTAGCCAAAACAATTCAGTAGGTTAAAGTGCTCCCAGCCACCAGGTGTACTGTAGCACTAACAAGTTGGGGGTATTTGTATCATCCATGGCCCTTCAACTCTGTGTTTCATTTTAAGTTTTCTTACTCTAAGTGGGAAAGAAAAACTGCCTATGTAGCACAAAAAGAAAGAGTACAGATTAGAAGCATGATCCAGAAGGGGGGTTGCAGCCGGGAGAATTTGGCTTTGTTTCTTTATTGTGTAGGACAGATGAAACCGTGTTTGTTAATGAGACAGTCTTACCCGTGTTTAGTCAAAAATATTGAAAGCCAGGAAAATTAGTTTTTATATTAAACTTTAATATAGTCTAAATTTGGAGCAACTCATGTTTTTACGGTTAAGCAAGCTCTTAATTGCTTTGCCGGATGTAAGTGTACAGCTACAACTAGTTCACTGAATTGTTAATTGAGGGATTTTTGTGGAGAGAAGTCCAGCATGAGTAGCTTCCACTCACTAATCTGTTAAATCTGTGGAGGAGTACATTTTTGATCTCTTTTAATGTATACTCTGTCACTTTTGGCTAACCTGCTGTTTTACAGGAAAAGAAAGCAGACACATATCACACAATAGCATTTACTTTAATAAATCAACGTTTCCCCATTTACTTTAAACCATGTGTGTACTATGGGCAAGAAGCCACTGTGAATATTTAATGTGGATAACAGAGATATTCTATCCAGTCATTTACCAGTGACTTCAGTGGGTTTATTCCTGGGGTGAATTTGGCTATTCCTGTTTTGTGTAGGTAAATCTTCAGGCAGTGCTAATTAAAAGAATGTCAACTGATTTTACCATTCCATTATGCTGGACTTTGTAAAGGTTATTTATATCACTCTACATCAGGCACCAGCAAGAGAATATTTCTGGTGGCAGTTCATCTATTAAAATAGCTGCAAGATAATGTAAGCACTAGAACTAAAAATAAAACTTTGTTTCTCAACAGAACAAGTGACAGCAGCATGCATATTTTCAAATTCTAGCATTTTAATGTTTGCTGAATAGAAACTGTGTTGCTTTCATTATGCTTTAAGCATTGCTATACTACTGGTGGATTAACTGCTGTTAAGAAGAAGCCATATGTAAATGTACCAATATCTGCAAAGACTTCTCATCACAGAAGGTAGTGGTTTCCTACACTTTGATTATATCCTGGCTTTAAAGTAAATGACACGAGGAAAGCTTTCAGATGTGTTTACTGTTGAATACAGATTATCTGTGTGAGGCGACTGTGACCCTTGCCTACGATATTATTAATAGATGCCCTAACATTCACATATTTGTGCTTACAGTAAATTTGTTCAAGCACATACTATAAATCATTTAAAGAAGTTTTTATATTATAAACCCTATTTGACTTGGACCTCTGTTAAAACTTTACTAACTTAAATATTCAGTTTGTCTTCTTTGGTGCACTTCAAGCACAAACTCCAGTTGGTGTCCTCCCAGTTGCTCCATATTCTAATTAGACACTGTGTAATGCTAGAGATATGTCTCAGTATCTGGCATAGTGCAGCCCTGCAAAATATTCTTGAAAACAGAAAATGTCTTTCAGAGGAACTTCTGTAAACAACTGGATATGTCACAGGCTGTCAGCTCTCTTAGCCTCAGTGGCCATGTTCAGGTTTTTTGACAAGTGGAGGCAAAAAACAAACAAACTAAAAAACTCTTAGGACATCCATGTCATCCTTAACTGGTAAAAACTGTTTATTTTCCAACTTCATTCCATAAATCAGTGACTTTCTTAGTAGCTTTTTATATCCATGTATCTTCTAAAAGCAAGTAAAACATGTTGAATAAGATCAGTGTCATACTGGATTGCTTGTGCCAAAACTTGGGGATTTTCCGTTTGATGGGGCTGTTGTGTGCATGGCCAAAAAGCTTCTCATAAAAGAGACTCTAATCTGCTTTTATATTCTGTTCTTCTGATTTGATATTTGTTGTCTGTCTCCTGAGCTAAGAACAGCTTTTAGCATAGCTTCAGGGCGAGTTTCAGCCACATTGGCTTCAGACTATGCACAATCAAGTGCAAGGATGCACTGGGCACCCATTTTCCATTAGTCAGGAACGACTCAGAGGGCAAAGGGGCACTGAGATATTGTGCCACTGCACATCCCCCAGTGACACTAAGGGATGCTGGCATGCAAAAAGAATCTCTGTGTAACCTTAGGAAACTTGATGGTACAGTGCATCATATTTTTGCCAACAAGAACTTTCCTGGTAAACAGAAAACCTATGTGCTTCTATGAGAAACTTCAGGTTTCTTTTCTGTCTCCAGACTCCACAAGAGTTTCATGCTTGAGCCATATTCTATTATAGTTTATTCATGTGGTTACAGAGAAAATTATTGTAATGAATGTGTTTCTCAGGTACTTGGAATCACATCCTTTCAGCGTGCACTCTTGCTACAGCTGTTAATAAATGGCTCAGCATCCAGTGGATAACTCAAAGACTGGCAGTGGCAGTGGCATTAATTTTTTTTGGCTTGCTTTTTGGGAGTGACAATGATTTTTTTAGGTTTTCAATCTGTAATTCAAAGACACTCCTGTCTGCCCAGCTAATGAGGTGAGAGCAACTCTCTCCATAGTGGACTAGTTCCTTCCTGAGTAATGTTCTACCAAGAGACTCTGAGGCGTGGACGTCTTTAAACATGACAGCCATTTATATTTAGAAACTTAAAATTAAACAGAATAAAGGAAATAAAATAAAATAGAAATATACAAACTCTCAGTACTCTGAAAGTAGCTACGGGATTTGTTCGTGTTATTGGAGAGCTTTGTTACAGATAAACTAAATAGAAATCTTACCATCTTCTGTCCCCTGATAGAAATCATGGCCTGACAGTTCAGCCTATCATTTTGTAGACGATGCTCAGAGAAGTGTTTTCTTTGCAGCTGAGAAGACAGAAACACATTATGCATGCTTAAAGTCGATGCAAGGAAACAGAGCCCCACAAAACATATTTAATATAGGTTTGATTTCCTGCGGAATGCTTTCCAGATGTTCTCTCAAACAGGCCTCTAAAACGTGGTCTGAGGTAATTTTTTTTTTTTTGAAAACAGAAAGAGAAAATTCGGTTTTGTGTCACTGCATCAGAGAATCACTGTTCTAATTCTTTATTACATTACCTTGTGCACAGGGTTTGCACCATATTTTTCAAAATTGGTTTTATTACACAGAAGGTCAGAAGTAAAAAATATTTATTCTACCCAACTGCAAGTAAATCATACTTATTTAGAATCACATTTTTCTCAAATCCAGAGGAGACCTAATACATTAAATTATAAATACTTCAACATATGACCCTGTGTTACTTTGAGGCTTCAACTAACATTGGTAAACTATGAGATTAGTATATTGGTAAGGTCTTTTGATTTGCTGTAGCAGATACTGTGTAAGAAGATCCAATGGGTTCCTAGCAGATGACTTGAGGAAGGGGAAAGGACAGTAGTAAGAGAAAATACTGTGTGCCTTCATTATGCTTTGTATAGATACGATAATAAAACAAGAGCTTGGTGTATGTTTATGTTAGAACTGGTTTTAATCATAAAAAAAGAGAGCTCTGTTAGTAGAAAAATGTATTGTTAATTTTAAAATATTGTTCGGCGTAGATGAAAACGTTGGGATTTTACGTGACTGGCTTTATAGCAGGCAGCTCTCCATTGCATGGGATCTTGAATGTCCTATAGCAGGAGGCCTGGATGATGTGTGTGCTATTGGACATGGTGGGGCAGCAGCTGGCTAGGGCTCAGCCTGGTGCTTGGCTGGAGCGGTCGTGGTGCCTGGTGCCCTGGGTGGAGAGCACCTTGTGGGGCTGAGAGGCCTTGGAATGAATCTTGTGTGGTCTCTGCTCTTTGATTCTATATCCAGATATCCCACAACCTGAATCGCTTGCTTTTATGTGATTGAGGAGTGTTCGTGTTTTACTTCCAAATAAACAATGCAATTTACAAAGATAAATGAAATCCAGAATCAAATATTTGCGTGGGCTTAAGCTTCGAGTCATTTGAAATAAAAAACAGAGGCAAAACCAGATAAAAGCCAGCTTTATCCAGCTAGTAGATGATATGTTGTGTCCGAGTTACTGCAACGGCTTCTGCCGGTTACAAGAGATTTGGTTTGGCTCATGTGAGAGAAACTGCTTTTGGTATGCAGGTCTTGGAGCCAGAGGGTCTGATGTTAACTCTTTTTACACTTCAAGGAGTCAAAATGCTCAAAATGCCTTTTTTTTCATCACAAAATGGTACGAATGCCAAGTTGTATGGCAGGGCATGGCGAGGGCCAGGCCCACCAGCAGGGACCATCCCATTCCCTCTGCCCTGGGCATTGGCACCTGGGGACGCGATCTGGCCAAGAACAGGTGCAGGTAGCCCAGCTCAGTGTGGCCGCGGGCAGGCAGACCTGTGGGAGCTGTAGGGCAGCTCCTCGAGTGTCACTGGAGCAGGGACCAACGGCCTGGAGGGGCTGGAATGGGGTTGATATGGGGCCTTGGGCTGCAGGCAGATGGGAGAGACCTGGGGTGAATGGGGGATTTGCCTTTTCAGGCACTGTCACTGTAAAAATTCATAGTTGCTCACAGGTGCTCAGCAGTGTGTGTCCATAACTAAGGAGCTATGATATATATTAGTATTACACAGTTCTAGTACCTTTAATGAAAAAAAATCTTCAAAGATCAGTCAACTCTCAATCACCAGGCGCTGGGAGGACCGTCTCTCTAGTGATGGAGCTGCTTTGAGGCTCTTTTCAGTTCACTGCTTGATAGAGTTTTTTTTATGTAGCTTTTGCCTTTTCTTCTTGCTGCCCACTCGCTGTGTGTTTATGAAACAAAGAGAAAATGAAAAACTCCTCCAACAAAGAACCCATTAGTTTTGACATCTACCAAGCCCTCTTGCCCCTATTACAGATGTAGCACCACCTCAGCTATACAGGAGCTATTTGTAGGTATGGAGCAAGATTCTGCATTTGACCCTTGCTAAAAATGAACAAGTATTCTGACTTGTTTTCTTTTTTTTTCCTTTTCTTTCTATAATGGTGTCATTTATCACTGTGACACATATTCATTGACTTAGTCTGAAATTTTTCAGTGTCAGATTTATACTTCTTTTCTATTTTGAATATTGATGCAGCACTTCTCTTACGTGACTGCACTGCATCTACCAAATGGTGTCTAGACACTAGAGCAGCTTTAACTAATTAGCTTAGTCTCTCTAGTCATTCAGCTTTGGCATTTACGTACCCTTTATGGTACTACTGTTGAACCATTAAACAGAAGCAGCAATGTAAAGAGATGTGGTAGTGAGCATGTTCAGCCTTCACCAACGTCATTGAGATGAATGCTTTCTCTGCCTGTTTTCACAGCCAGGGAAAGAGGTTGGGCATGACAGTGCGCATGAATTTGGCCAGCAGGAGATCCAGATTCAGCATGCTTCTCAGGCTGAGGATCACCACTGTAATGACAAAGCTAAGAGAGATTTCTCTCCTATGTAGTTCAGCCCTTGCCTATGAGCAGTTGAAGATGCATACTGCCTGCAACATCATCATTTAGACTATACATTCAGATATTGGAGCCTGTATTTCTGTGCAGTCAGTCCTGAGGTTGAGTTGGTGAACTTTAAAGAGGGCGAATTGATAAATATCAAAGAGTATTTCAGAACATCAAAGAACTTCTGCGAAACCTTGAGAATAAATTTCATGAAAAGCTAATCAATGTTGCCTGTGCAGCAAGCTGTCCTAATATAGAATTAAATTGTCTCAAACATTTTATGTAGATTAGACTCAATACTGCTGTTACCAAACCTTATTTGTAAGCAAAATGTGAAAGTTTTTATTTCCTCTACTGAGTTCTTGAAAAACTAGTATCATAAGGAAAGCAAATTTACTTTGTTTTCTTTGTATTCTTAACTGTTACAAATGATTTTACTGGTGCTAATACAAAGCCTCAGAGAATAGCAGGTTTGGGATTTTTTCTCTGCACAGAAAGACTGTTGTTTGAGCAGATTTTCTTTGAATTTGCCAATAGGATTATTCTTATTTTTTGTTAGCGGTATGCAAACTACTTCAAGTAAGCTTTCCAGAAGATCTGCTGTTCACTTTGAGGAGATTTTCCAGGGCTAAGTTAGAACTTATTTAATTTGTGGCTTGAATTTTTCTTGGCATTTATTTATTTATTTATTTATTTTCCCACTTTACTAAGAGAAGAATTTTTATTTCTTCCTAGGAGAAAGATTTCCGCTTTTCAGTTTGTTCAGTTTTTTGTACTTTTTGTTTTTAATACAAGGGAAGGGAAAAATCATTAATGCTGCTCAGTGCAAAGAGGATTTGTGATTCCTACATGGAAATAGAAATTGTTCCTTTTCAATGCAGTCCTGCTACATAATATATACCATATAAAAACTGCCTGACTTTTTATCCAGCCACCTAGTAAGTAGGTAAATATATGTACATTGCAAAGGTAAAACCATGGCTGCTGGAAGCCACACATGCTTCCAGATGTGCTTGTCATCTAGATTATCTAACTGCTTGTGCTTTCCCCACAAGTTGCTTCCTGCTGAAAGAACATAAAGTTAACACCAAGTGCTTTTTTTTTTTTTTTAAATAAGACTTCTATCATCTGAATGCTTCCTATTAGCACACCTGTAAGGATTGTCTCTTTTACCCAAATACTTTTTTTATATCATGTGCATTTCTTTATTATAAATGGTTCTGCTACTTCTAATTAGACTAATTTCTCTCTCTCTAAGCAAATGGCAGTATGGCTGTTTTTTTATTGCTGATGAGCACACTTTCATCAGTGCCCCTCTCCTGGAAATGTATCAGGCTAGATTTTCAGTGAGCGTTAACACACCTTTACTGGTGGAGCTACTTTATGATAGATAGATGCCTGTCTCTGTTTTTATTTCCTGACCTTAACTTTATCTCCAGTAAAAATGAATCCACTTGAATATCAGGTGTAGCTAACAGTTCAAGAGGGAGTAAATACTTTGGTAGGATGAAGTTTGGATGACTCACCAGGACAATGTCCAGTAATACTTGGATCAGAGCTTTCTGAACTATATTTGGCATATTAAATGTGCAGCATTGTCAGATCATTACCTTTTATGAACACAAAAACTCTTCAGAAAGGAACATAGAAATCAAACTGTATGCAAAGGGACCAGCAGAGCAATTTTTAGCCTCCTTCAGGGTTTGCTACAACAAATATATCCTTTAGGCAGACTGAGTAGTAAATGACCAGTGTTATTCCCTATTTATCAGTACTTAAAAACATTTGGGGAAGAGAGGTTTGTTAAATGATCTCTGGACCAGTGCTCCTAATAATCTAGGAGAGAACTAGACAATTAAAAACGATGGAATAATTGTAAGAAGTATTTTCAGGATATTCAAGATGCTGATCCTGTAATTTTAGTTCCAAAACACTTATTTGGGGTTACATAAATACTGAAATTTAAAATCCAAGGAGCTAATTTGTTTTAGAAACAGAAATACTGCATACGCAGCAGGCTTGCTCTTTCTACCATGGCAAAGGTTTTTCATACTAGATAGGATAGATCTAATATGCTCTCTTCTGTCATAAAACAGAAGCTATTAGTAGAATTTATAAAACCCTTACGAACTGTCGACCATCTTTGTTCCCAGTTGCTCAAAAGTCTGGATCCCAGCTGTATTAATTATTGACTGAGAGACGAAGTCACCATAGTGACTTTGAGTTTCTTGCCCAAACTCTGCTTAAGGTGCTCCTTAACTCTTCGCATCCCTTGTAATCCATTTCTTCTCAGCCTGACCCCCAATAAGTACAGTATATATTTACCAGCAATGGTAATGGGACTCTGGGGAAATTTTGAATGTATACACATATGGCATCTTGAAGGATATGTAGAGAGTTTGACTTTTTAAAGGTATTAAAGGCAGCTGGGTACAGATGTCTATCACAAGGTTAAGTGGTTAACTAAATGAAGGGAGGGAGTAAAAAATTTAAAATTTACTGTATTTTGAAGGCAACCATGGTTTTGCTGCTGTTGGTACAGTTAGGGATGGATCTAAAAAGAGGTCATGAGAATAGCTCAGATGAGTTCAGGTACAGTTTGCATACAATCTATTTATAGAATGTTTCTCAAACTAAGCCTGTGAACCTTTTGAAGTTTGCCCATCACTATTTTCAGGCCAATTAATGATGTACATCCCTTCCTATTCTGAGGTAGGTAAAACAATAAAGCAAACAAAGATAATTAGTCTCTGGAGTATGCCAAGGAATACAGTAAATCTGTGCAAATTACTTGTTTCTGCTACCTTTGGTGTTTTTGCTGCAAAATTGAAAAAGACCATTTCTATCACAAATCTAAATAATGCTGGAGCAGAGCTGGAAATACATTTGTGATATTATCCTGATTTTGAAAGGTTTTGCAAAGATTAAACATCTTATCCTGAAGCATCACTCTCAGTTGTTTTAAGCTAGAGAACACTTTCATCCCTTTTCACAGAGGAGAAAATCGAAGCAAGGAGGTGAAATCATTTTGTTCATGGAGTCAAAAGTCTAAATGACTTCATAAATAAGCAGAAGTCACTGCTCCAAGAGGCTTACAAGTCTAACTGAAAGCACTGGCACTGCTGAGGAGAGCAGTTTGAGATGGGCAGGAGTGAGGCCGTAGGTTGTAGACCTTGCCCTAGCTCAAATTTTACAGGCCTGAATGGGAGTGTTCTGTGGCCTTTCAAGTACAAATTAACAGAGCCATTCCTGGCTGTTAGGAACTCTTTTATTGATTTCCAAAGTTATAATAACTTATATACCTTCAGCCCCTGTCTTGAAGCACTTTCCATATGTAAGCAATGCTCTCCCACTCTTAGAAATGGGGTAACAGGTACAATGAAGATAACATAGATAACACTGAAGCAGAACTGAATGCAGAGCACACGTTCCCTTCTTCTGAGCCCAGGGCTCAGTGCTGTAGACTTTGGATAAATGCACATTTTACAAGAACAAATAGATTCTCAGTACCACTGCTCCAGGGGACTCTGCAGATCATGCCATCTGGATCTGCCTGCAACACCAATTCAGCCAGCTGGTTCTCCAGGCCAGTGCAGAGCAGGGGTAACCCATTCCCTGGAAACTCGGAGGACTACTAAAGCAGGTTCTGCCTCAGGTAGTGGAGTAAAAGGACTCTGGAAGCACAATCATACAGTTTTGTGTAATCAGAAAACCAGCAGAAACTGTGTTCTGTTCCTACACAATAACAGATTCCGGAGTTAAGGTCCAGGCAAAATGACCACTCATGATAAAATGTCTCTGGTGTTTTCTTTTGTTTTTTTTTGGCATGAAAGTGCAGAGTATTCTAGTAAAGGGTATGCATTTCCCTGTCATTTTGTCTCTTTTTACTGTTTCCTTACACTTTTTAGTTCTGGCTTCAGAAATGAATCCTGGTAAAAGACCCTCATCAATTGAAATGTGTCCAATGTACATTTAAGTTAAAAATACTAAGTGCTGTCTAAAAATGAAAAGACTGTAAAAGGTAAGAATGCCCGTGGGCTTGATTTTTAAAGATATGCTTTTTCTTCATGTTACAGATCTCGCCTTGCAGATTTTTTCACAAACTGCCAGCCTGAGTCACGCTCTGTTAGTAGCTGTCTGAAGGAGAACTACGCTGACTGCCTCCTTGCTTACTCGGGGCTTATTGGTAAGAATGCAGGGAGCAGTGGGGGATTGCTTCATCTAAAAATCTGCCCAAAGGATATTTTGAAGACCCTCATGAGATAAAAATGTAATACTGTTGATTCTAGGCAAAATTCTCAACTAAATGTGTTGACCTTGTTTTACCTTACAGGGATTCCTGGGGTAAACTTGTATATTCCATGGAAATTGAAGATAGAGGATAATGTGTTTGAAGTGATATAAACAAATACAAATTAAGGTTACAAAATTAAGTGGAGGTTCATTTTGGGCAGGACCATCAAGTAAGGCTAGAGCTTGTTTTTTTTTTTGCAGCTCCAACCACGATACTGGGTAGAATACCTCTTAGTCTTTAGAAACAAGACATTTGGACATTTGATGAATGTGATAATACACCAACCCAGCCTTGTTTCACTTGCAGCTGATATTTTTTCCATGATCTCCTCCTCTGTGCTCTAAGGGTTTCTGAGGTGCTAGTCAATGGAGAGGAACTGCAACCAAATTTATCTTCTGAACACCTCTCCTTCCCCAACATTATCTGTTTTGCTTACTGTTAGTTTCCCAACTGGCAACAGGATGCCTGTATGTAAGTCAGATTCTATACCCTGCATACAGTATTTGATTCCTGAAAGAGAGGGGTCGTCTCAGGAAGGTGGACTTGCAGAGATACCGTGGTTGGATAATAAAGTATCAGAGAACGTCAAAACTCTGAAACAAACAGATTTTTAAAAGGGCACCAGATAAGATTCTTTTAAGCTTAGAGCCTGCAGCTGCTGCAATATAGTAATAGCCACTTCTGTTGGGTGTGGAGGTCCCAGCTGAGGCCCTGAAGCAGATTCCACTGTTAAATAAATCTCTTGAGATAATATCTACAATAAAAAAATTCTGAAATAGGTTGGGTTTTGCTAAAAAAAGTCTGAAAGCCATGTTCACTGACTGTGGGTCTGTGACTTGTTACTCTTCCTAATACTGTAGCATCAAGCAAGTGATGTAAGTCCATGGGGCAGCTGGTAAAATAAAACATCATAATTTTGGAGGGCATGCCTCTGTGTCTGAAGAGATAAAGACAGTATACAAAGGCTATAGCACATGAACAGTTGTGACAGAATGTCATTTGACTCTAAAAGATAGAATTGAATAGCCTTGAAATCCTATCTAGTCATTGAGATTAAGAAATCTAGCTGCTGGCAAAGGGTAACTGTTACTAATAGATACTTCTGGGTAAGAGCTGACAAGAAGTTCTTGCTGGACCTAGTGAATCTTGCTGACAGTTTTGTTGGATCCATATTTCAGCTTAAGCTCTAAGATGGCCCAGTCCATGTAGTAAGGTCTTTTTGTGTTACTGCTGATGACTGTGCTGCAAAACATTGTCAAACAGCACAAATGTGGAATGGATCCCTAAGGAACTGAAATCAAAAGGAGATCTAATTTTCAAAGGGAAAATAAACATTTTTCTTCTCTCTCTCTTTTTTTTTTTTTTTGGTCAGCCTCTAGATATACTCAGAAAGGTGGGAACTGGCTGTCACAAAAGTTTTTACTTCTTGAAAGAAATTCTGATAAACTAAAATTACCAAAGCATGTGCTGAAGCAGTAAATTCCTGCTTCTGCTACCAAGCTGATATAAAACTGGAGTAAATTATATGAAAAATACCAAACGTGTAAGAGGGTATCTGAGATCAAAGTCAGAGGTACAGTATTTCTACTGTCTGCTGCAGAAAGGGTAAGAAGCTGTTGCAGATTCATAAATTCATCAGAGCTCCAGGATGACCAGGTGTTTTAATTAAGATAAAATACCATTCATTAGGATTGAATAAAATCACAGTCTCTCATGAGCAGCTTTACCAGTTACATGGAAATTAGTCCATATAGGGTACTTTATGGTTTGCATCAGAGTGTCATATATAATCTTAAAGCTATTTATATTTCACAGCAACTTGGAAAACCAGGGAGTCATCTTAGGTTCCTTGTTACGGAAATAAGGATAAATTAATATTTTTAAAGAATGTCAGCATGTAAAGGAAAAAAAATGAAAATGATTAAATGCAAAATAAGACTGAAGACAGCCGTGTTTGAAATTTGGTGATTCGCTTACAGCCTAGTTAAACTATCTGGACCTATAACTGGTGCTCCAGCATCAGTTAGGTATTGCTCTAACTGATGACTTCAAGGTCTACTTTAGCATTCATTTTCTTACATGTTTTCACCCATTTTCAGCGAAATCCATTTCATTTCTCTGGAATTCCATGGTAGTTTGTATGAATAAGCTGGAGCTGCAGAACCAGACACTTGCTTCTGGATCCAGTACATGCAGCCATTAGACTGTGGCCAAATGATTTCTGTTGCAAAACTCATTTGCTAAGATATTTTATTCCCCCAATATGAAAAAGGAGGTCTGATAACGTCCTTATTATTTAAATATTGGAAATTACTGCATTTCATGGCCTTCATTGGTCTTGGGCAAGTTCCTATTGCTGGCTTTGATTTATTGTGTAATGTGTGAGTTAAAGCAACTTCAATTGTGCACCCTGCTCCTGGACCCACCATCCATTCCCTCATTAATTCGCCCTAATTTGAGAAACCTCTTGGTTGTGCTCAGGTCAATTCTTCTTTTTGCATAGAAAATTGAGACAACCCCAAAATTGAGATTGTCACAAAACTGTTTGATACAGAGAACACACTAAACTGAGCATGTCCTATTTTACTGCCAAGCATCGTAGTTTCTCTGATCCGTTAGTGTCCTTCAGCAGAATTTCCAAAATGCCAGCTAGAAGAGGGAGGAGGAGGGGAAGGCACGCACGTTGCAGGGAAAAAAGAAAATCCACCCCAGGAAACCAAGCATATCATCCGCTTGGGTTCACATCTGCCCCCAGGTTTAAATGACAGACTGATTTTCTACTAGCTGCTCTTTCAGCCACTCTGTTTTTGCAGGATGTACAGTTTGTGTGCTGTATATACACATTCCTTGTCCTGTCTTTCCAGTATTCGTCAACCCTAATCATAGCTTCATATCTCTTACTCGTTTAGCCCCTGTCTTGACCCATTTTAATTACTTTATTACCTCTTTGTGATTAGAAGGTCTTTCCTTGGTGACCTTTTTAACTTCCTCAATACCTTTTTGTTTTCTCAGCCCTTCACTAAGTGTTTGCTACTTATCCTTTTTCTGAAGCTGTTTTCTTTCCATCTGCAAAATCCTCTTGCTTTTCATTTTCTCTCACTTCTTTTCAGATCATGTCACAGGGTTGAAACAGTGTACTGAACCATCAAACAAATAATGGGTAGATACTTTCACTTATTCTGCTTTAATTTAGCATCATTCCTCTTCTTATTTATCTACTGTCAAGATTTCTTTTTAATGGTGCAGATGATATCTGCCTATTTTACTGAATTTTTCACTTTGTTTAATAAGTTTTGCAAGATTGTATTTACTCGTGTTAATCTCATGTAGAATTTGAGCACTTATTACTACAACTATTTGTTAAAAGTTGGAAGTAGATAAAGGCATGGGATTGCATTCTAATTTAAAGACATCCCAAAACAAAACAAAAGATGCTTCTTCTGACTTTGGCAGTTGCACTGAGTTCATTTTCATGTACGTTACTGCCTTTCTCAGACCAGTCCTTAATGTCTGTTCTCCTTTGTCTCCCACATCATGTATGAATTAGTTTGCATGCTGATTTGTTCAGTTCCCAGCGCTACTTGGTGACTGAAAGGCTATTTCACATCATTCTGTGATTTGTGTTATTTCTAATGTTACTTTTTTTAGCCCGGTATTTGATAGCTGTTTCCTGTGTGCTATTACAGACTTTTTGATTCTGGACTTGTGGACCAAATTTTCTCTGCTCGTGTACACTTCAAGTCTCTCATATTTATCCTTCATCTATTACATCTTCTTAATGACTACTTTGATGTCAGTTTTGAGCAGCTGTGACCACATGTCCTCATGATTTATAGCCTGTCCTAGGTCTGTAGATTGCACAGTGAAGGACTTGTTTCCTGAAACTGCTGTAATCAGTAAAAGTCTGGAACACCAGTCCCTTTTTATTTAATTTTTCTTGTTTGTCGAGACAAAATAAAATAAAGGTTCAGACTTCTCAATCCTTAGGGGAATTTGAAATCTCTGACACAATGAGGTGATGCCTACAGCGAGACTCCTAGTTAAGAATAAGTGCTGATCTTACAGCAGTTACCTTACCCAGATGAGTAGTGAATAGTTCCTGTACATATGACACATTCTTTCTTTTCATGTGATTCTTGGTAGTCTTGAGCTGACATAGAAATGTGAGAACATTTATTCAAGAATTTATAAGAGTGTTGGAATTAACCTGTGGTTAACTTGTGTAGTTTATTACCCATAAAGAATTTGCTGTCTCCTTTTATGCATGTTGGTTGTGTTTTTGCTTTGTCCATTGCCATAACCCACTCTGCTGGCAGGTCCCCCAAGAGCACCATAAGGTTACCACTCCTCCAAGATGTATTAGCTTGACTATTGTTCTCCTTGCTCGTGGCTTTCAGAACTGTTTTCTTTCAGGATGGCTGCAGACTTAGGGAGGTTGCTCAGGTCTGGATGACTAGTTCCAGCCATTATTTGTAGCTGGAAGGAAACATTTTTCTTCTCTCTCTCAGGAAGTAGATTGGATATTTAGAGTGCAAATGTACATGTATTTGATTTGGCAGCAAAAGCTTTTAAAGAAGCTCTCACCTTCTCCTACTCCATTCCCACACCACAATTTTTCACCAGTCAGTTCTGCTGATGCAGCCTTCTATGGTGTTGCAGTATAAACTTTTTTGAAGGAAGGGAATGGGTCTTTACGGTGCAAACCATTTTATGGTCTCTAAAGTAGTTACATTCAAACAACCAGGAGTGTGAAATCTGACACAGGACCTGTGGGCCAAGGGAGCCAGGAACTCTGAAGTTTGGAAGCCGAGGACATAGAGATTTACCATTGGTCTGCACTCTGAATACATAGCTTAAAAAGTGTTTGTCTTTTTTGAAGGGAAAAATGTTTCATTATGGAGGGCACTCACAGTACTGCACTGTTTTTTAATAGGCACAGTGATGACACCAAACTACATAGACTCAAGTAGTCTCAGCGTTGCCCCATGGTGTGACTGCAGCAACAGTGGTAATGACATAGATGAATGCCTGAAATTCCTGAACTTCTTCCAGGACAACACATGCCTTAGTAAGTACAAAATTAAAATATGTCATTAAAAGAGTTTTAGCATGTTTTATGGAATTTCTTTATTGTTTGAGTATGCTGTGATACATGAAGTCTACCTCTTCATACACTCTAACCATGGTTCTGCTGTAGGCATAAAAGCTAGAACTGAATGAACTCGAGCAAAGAAATAATCTGGTACTACAGCTTATGGGCAAGATAGGAAGTGTAAGAGGTGGTTGGAAAAAAGTTCAAATAACACAAGTGTATCGTATAGAAATAGGTTTACATATTTAAACGCTAGCAATCAAGGAGCATCTATGCAAAGAAATTACAGCAAATCAGGCCTTTGTGTTTAATTTAAGAACTTTGTGTAAAAAATAAAGGAATGTACTTTATGAAAGATCTGCTGTAGGTAAAGTATAAATTGGATTGTGTTTGCAGTTTGTGGCCAAGCTTTGGGTTTTTTAGGTTACTTGATCTCAGATGTCTGGTTTTAACACAAGCCTGGATGGCACCTATTTTCAAGATTTTGTTAAATTATTGATTTATTATTTTTTTTTTCACTGCAACTCACTCCCAAATGAGGGACCGTTATAAATTTCAGAATGGCTCAGTGGAGTCAGTTTTGGCAGGTTCTCCTTTCAAATTTCCTGTCTGCCTGGAGCAACATAATTGGATGATGTGGAGTGTGCACCAGAGTTTTAATTTCAGATAAATGAGGAGACCAAAAGAACTTGGCTCCCCTAGCCTGGCAGAACAGAAGTTGAAAGGACACATGTTTGTCCTCTGAAATTGTATTAGAGTGGCAAGCACAAAGAGAAAAAAGAATTACTTAATGTAAAAGACAATGTTGGCAATGAAGCAAAAAGGGGGATGTTGACCATACGTATTTAGGCTTAGAATTGGAAAAATTTTAACTGTCAGATAATTGTGTAAAAATTAACGATGTAGCCTGACACCTTCACACACAGTGGTGCTGCTATTTTTGTATACCTTGGTACATCAAATTTTATTAATTTGAGAATATTAATTTCTTCAATGTTACAGATTCCTTTTAAAATTCTTAGGCACGGAGTCTCCATGTTCTTTCTTTTGCTATGAGTATGAAAACAGTAAGGTTTCTTGGGTGTGATAAAATGTCTTTTCCCCTCATAGAGAAGAGGAAAAGTTCTATTTATTTTTTATTGTTAATGTCATTAATGACCAGATAACAGATTAACAGGAGTTACTGATAATTTAAGAAGCCATTCAAGCACTTAGGAAAGCTTTCTGTGTAGAAAATATTGCTTTATCTATTGCCTTATTGAGGTAAAAACAGGAAAAATGTACTCCAGTCTTACAACTGTGTCTCCATCAGTCCAACTGATTGCCTTTTACAAATTCTTCTCTGTGTTCACTGGAGTTCTGAGATCTAATATTAGAATAAAAAACATCTTTCTCAGATGAGAATTAAATGTAAATTATTTTATAAGGGAAGGAATACCACTGAGAAGTAGTATTAATAGCTTCCGCATATTAGTCCCCAGTGAACTTGTTTGATTTCTTATACAAAGAATTTGAAATAAGAAATCCCTAAATCCGTGTTGAGTCCCCAAAGACCTGATTAAAAATTGTTTTTCTATTTGTTTATTAAAAAGCCCAACCAATTTACTCTTGCCATAAACACACTCCTTAATCCCATGAAACCATGATAAGCTTTTTAACTTTTATATTGTGAAGTTTTAGTTTAAACATGCTTCCCTCACCTAATTATGCAGATTTTGATTGAAAACTGCAAAGACAAGATTGTCTTAGTTAAGCCATTTTCTAGTTACAGATATATTAGTTTTAACACAACAAGCTGTAGAAGTAAATCAGTATGGTGCCTGCTCTCTGCTTTCAGCTTGCTATGTTACATCACCTGCCTCATTTAGGACATAAAATTCAAAGTGTATTTTAAATCGTGAAAGTAAATTTTTGTTGGTAACAAATATGATTACAGAGAGACCTAGGCCTTCTGTCAAGAATAACTGGGGACATTGCAAAGGAGAGGCTGCATCAGATAATTGCATGGCTCCAGACTCTCCATTCATGTTTTCAAAATGCTCAGAACTAAAATATATTTTTCTAAATAAAAACTGTTTCTATAAATACACTTTTTTTGATGGAATAATAAATAATCATTGTGTTTTCTTCCATTTGTTTTGAAGTAGAAAATTGCCTGTAATTTCTTCTTACAGAAAATGCAATCCAGGCTTTCGGCAATGGTACTGATGTGAATGTGTGGCAGCCAATTTTACCAGTACAGACCACTACAGCCACAACTACAACAGCTTCCAGACTTAAAAACACGGGTTCAGAGACCACCAACAATGAAATACCCACCCACAATGATTCACCAGCATGTGCAAACCTGCAGGTAAGAAAGTCTTGTAATTGTTGCAGCAGTGCATGAAATAAAGTTGTTCATGGAGTGCTGTACAGTTGTCTCCTGCTGCATGAATGCATACCTACATTAGAGTATTTGTTTATTCCCATATTGTATTTACAAGCCAGATACACTACAAAATATCAGACACTGTTTTAAATAAGAAAGACACAGCTTTCAGAATGGGCTTTATTGCCTCTCTGTTACATAAACAAAGGATAGTAGTATTTAATTTGTTATCGCAGATTTGGATATGAACGTGGTGCTCTCCTAAACCTACCAGTACGTGTCAGCTTAAATTATTCCCCTAAGTAAACCATGCTGAAGGGGAACTCTGAGTGT
This sequence comes from Odontophorus gujanensis, assembly GCA_013399175.1. NCBI lineage: Eukaryota > Metazoa > Chordata > Aves > Galliformes > Odontophoridae > Odontophorus > Odontophorus gujanensis. The sequence continues at coordinate 428,299 of VXAB01012692.1, read as the reverse complement.
TAGCTATCATTAATTGCTGTCTTTTTAAAACTTCTTTATTATATTACTGGCAATAAATTTCAGGGTGCGGGTTTGGTTTTTTTGTTTTGTTTCGTTTTGTTTTCTGAGTTGGTCTGGGGATATGGGGTGCTACATGGTGAAGAAGCTGGACAAAGATACAAACTGTTTTTATCAGATGTCTCCTTAAGCTGGGCTCAAAGTTGTGATGTGATTTTGGCCAATGGCTGCAGCCCTTTGCTTATTGTTTCAATTTGCCTATTCATGATGTGTCGTTGGCTCTGGATTTTAAAGGGATTCATCAATTGCTCAAGGCAGTGATGTATATGCAGCCCGTAGAGATTGTGAGAAATTTGGGCAAGAGAGAGCTGTGAAATCTGGACAGGAAAGCGCATGAGATAACAAGCAATGTAGATTAACATTCTTCTGAGGTGCTACTGACTCACGAAGTGTATGGAGTCAATGGTAGATAGTGCTAAATTTTGGAGCTTCTGTTTTAATTTGATTTTTCATATCTGTACATTCATTATTAGTTAAGGTTTTTAAGTTATTGATGAACAGAAGATAGTTGCAGGCACTATATACCCATATGTAGAAGCCATTTGACCAAATGAAATATGCTAAAAAGAACTATAATCTTTTCAATCTGAAACTCAGAATATCTTGCGTCTAAAGCAGAATGACTTGGAGTATTATTGATTCACTTCATGTTATATTAAGGAGTTTTAAGATAGAGATCACATTTTCCTTCAATTTTTGTACAGTTTTCTATCATGTAAGGCCTCTAGGTGCTCCCAAAATGCACAATAAATAAGAGCCTAAGAAGTGGTAAATGATCACAGTCCCATTGGTTCTGGTTTGATTTGCAAATGCTCTTCAAGCCTTAACAGATGTCCCGAAGTTTTGAAAACAAAAGTTCTTCCCTGTCGTCCCTACCTTACTCCTGTTACTCTGGCATTTTGAGGTCATGTTCCCCATGAGATTAACAACACTGGTTTGAAGCTGCGCTGTGACTTCAAGTGTTCCCCTGATACACTTGACAGATGTAAAGGTCTCTAAGGAAAACGGCATCCTTTAAATAAATGATCTGTCGTTTTGTAGAAACTATGGATATGTTGGCACTGAAAAGTCACTGAAGTTACATGAATCACACGGATTTATTCTTGTGAAATACAACATTCAGGTTGCAACTTTTTCTGTCCCTTTTGTGTCAGAACTGAACCACGGAGAACAAAGCTCTTACATTAAAGTAACTTGCAAAAAGTGCCAAAACAAGCCTATTTTATTTTATTTTTTTTTTAAAGAAAACCCTATGTTTATTGGACAGTGTGGTGCCACTTTGCATGCGAGTCTTACATCTCAATTCAAATTTTACAAAAGAACTGAGAGCATTCATATTGCACTTTGAGAAGTGTATTCATTCCAAGGCTCTCCTCCTATGAAAAATAGGCCTTTGTAGTATTTTCAAAACATGAACTCGAGCTACCAAAAGCAATCTGAAGGGCTTTGTTATACACTTAGCATCTGAGCAGAAAGATTTCAGAAAGGCAATAAAACCTAAGTGTTGTGAAAAGCAGAATTAGAAGCATTAGTATGGAGACAATGACAGAGAGGGGATGAGGAGGTGTTCGTTGAGATGCTGCAAGGCTGTGTATCCTAGTTAGTGGATTTAAAAATGCTGTAAGGGAAGAAAGAGCAGGAAGTGATTGATTAGTATAAATTGCCATAGAAATAAATACAGTAAGGGAGGAAAGAGCAGGAAGTGATTGATTTGTATAAATTGCCATAGAAATGAACAAATACTAACCTCCTGAGGTTGTAAAATACAGGGCATTAACCCAGTCTGCCAAATGTGTCACTGGCTGAGCAATTTTTGATACATTTTTTCCTGACTTGTTCAGAATGGTTGTATGAAAAGCAGGAGTTCACTAATGGTTTTGTCATTCTGCCATGTACTGCTGCACACATACCTGCTTGGAGTCTGGAATGGCTGCAAATGCATAAAGAAAATATGAGATACTCTTTGTTTATCTGAAGACAGTATTTCTTTCAAATACTTGTTGAAGGCTTGGACTTCAAAATCATTTTTGCTGCTTAGAAATGTTCATTTCAAAGCACCACTTCTACAAGCATTACTACCATTACAGTGATATTTTCTTACTTCCAGATGAAGCAGAGAAGTGTTGATTTTTGGTATACGCTTATGTTATATTTATATATGCATGGATTTGTGTACTGCATTACTTTTTTCTTTCCCTAAGTTAAATTGACGCACTATCCTTTCCAGGAAGATGCTTAACTTCATCAAGAGTCCTTCTATAATCATGGCTTATAGCAAAGTTTTATAAACACAAGTATTAAATAGTGGCCAGCTTTATACAAAATGCCAAATTCAGCTATTTCTGAGGTGCTTTATGCCTATCAAAGGGCCCACAGCACTACATTAACAATGAACAGAAAATTTAAATAATGAACAAAAAGGCAGAAGATGAATGCCAACAATGTTGTCCTTATGCAGGTGTAATTTATTAAGTGATTATCATTCCTATCATTCTTTTTTTTTATTTTTTTTTCCAGGTAGCTGCACTGTAATATTTACTAATTAACATCCATATTTATTTGTTTGTCCCTCTTTCTTGGTCATAACTGGTATATGCCAGTCAAACAATGGTTATGGTTTTTGGTCTCATGTTCTGCCACTGCTGCTTGAACCATCATGTTGGATTATGTGAAAAGGACAAGAGAATTACTTTGGATGTGTACTCACTGCATGTATTCTTCAAGAAAAATGCTGCTTCTGCATTTAGGAAAGATGCATGGAAATGAAAAATGATACTAAAGTGTTCTTCAAATGATAGATGAGACTAGATTAGACCGCAATCATCAGAGATAAATAAAATATTAAGGCTTTCATACTGACTTTGCTATAATATTTGAATGGACATTTTGCACATGACTAAAAATGTAAGAAATCAAAGTGGCTAAAGACATTTCATTCTAATTTTCTGCATCAACTCCTTACCCAAAGGTAATAGACTTTCTTTTATCATGTTTATTATGAATGTCTTGATCTAGGTAACTTTCGCTCAGCATTCAGATGGAATTTAAGGTTTTTGTGGTTTTGATGAAGTGTGAGCTGTGAACGCATATAACTGAGATATGTGCCCCTTCAGACTAAAGGCAAATATTTTTCGGTCGAGTCCAGCATGTCAATATCTTTTTATTCTCATGAGGAGAATTCCAAATTTATGAGAAAGGATTTTAAAAGCTCAAACATATTGCGGGGAACAAAGAGGAAAAGAGAAATGTAGACACTTATATAGGCAAATCTTGTGTATTCATTGTGTGATTTGGGAGTGTTTATAACAGTGTGGATCAGGTTGTGTTGTTCTTCCATAGATTCCCATAATCCACAGAAACTTTGGTCCTTGAGAAGAATCTATTATGGCAAGCTTTAGGGGAAAAACAGGAGACAGAGCCCACAGTTCTCAGAGGAGAGCAGAACTTAAACATGACTGAGACTGGAAATGGCTGTGCTTTCAGCTTGTAGGTCTGACTTTTGCAAATCTTCACCCCTGTGTCTGCTAATCTGGTGTTTGAAATGCTGTCTGCAATTATCTAATATAGCTTTCCATGTGCCAAATATTATTATTATAAGCATTGTGTAGGTGTTGGGAGAGGGTTAAAAGCTTCTGTGTAGTGCTCTGAGGATCAAGAATCAGTAGGTGTGGAACTTCATGTGCTGGTAAATGGTTAGTGGGTGAACATAAACAGGGAACATGGGCAGCATGTACTGTCTAGTTGATTAGGGAATAGTACAACTGTTGAGAACGTACTCTGGAATAAAGACAAAGTGAACCTCATTTATCCCCTGTACACCAGTCTCAGTTAGCCCATATGGCTGGCACCCTCTTTTCTATGGTCCCTCCACACCACCTGTGATCATTCGACTTCTTTTCATTTTGTGGAAAAGCAAGCATTGTCCTTTCAAATGCCCTGCCTATCCTTTCCCTTGGGAGACATTGTACTTGGACCTCTTCCTCCAGACGTTGCAGCTGCTCAGAAAGTTCCAGACTGGAGCAAAAGACAGACGAGAATATAAAACTCCCATTGCTGTGCCAGAACTAATTGGGGGAAAAAAAAAAAAAAAAGAATATTGACTAAATGTTTCATATGAAAAGATTTAAATTTACTTCCTGTATTTCCAGGATTAGCTGACATAATGGGGTCAGCTTGCTGGTAAAAGTGATTTACAGAACACCTATTGGCAGCTTTTCTTCTGAAAAAGCAACATCTTTAATTTGCTTCAGAGGCAATTGTGTTGTACCTAAAGGAGTCTTGCGTGCTTTACATGTTCAGATTAAAGTCTGGCAGCCAGGGGTAATTTAGTTTCGTATTTAATTGTATCCTTCTAATCTGGATAGCACTAAACAAAATTCTGTTTCACTAAAACAGAGACAGCTTTGTCCATTCACATTGATTTCAACAAAGTTAATCCTTATTTTCTTCAGCAGCATTTTTGGACGGGGTCCTCAAAAAATGTGCTCTGAGAAGCATACATTTCCTTGACACTGTATTCTTTTACTTCATGATCCCTGTACCTTTTGGACAGAACCCAGGAAGGTCAGGTCACTACAAGAGAGGCTCAGTTCTCGTTTCTCTGTATTCTTGTTTGGATATTCATCATTGTGAAAGTGGCTGGCAGTCCACTTGTGTTGCTGTACACAGAGTGTATCTCAACAGCAAAAGGCTGCTTTGCAGTGAGCATAGACGTACATATGTGCTAGTGGTCTGATCGTGTAGGCTAACCCCACTGGAGCAAGGCTGCACTTATGCTCCTCAGTATCTTTGCCAAATAATTTCAGGACCACACAAGATGAATGATTTTAGGCTTGCTGAAATCCTTCTCAAGTTCAAGATCTGATTAATATAGCTGATGAATTTCTAAAAACAGAGAATCTTTTGCCTCTTTTGAACATCAGAGGAACAGTTCGAAAAAATAGCCAAGTATCATACCCTATAGGCTCATATGTCTCATATTAGTGACAGTATTGCATCAACCGTCAGTAGTCAGTAGAAAATAGTTCTCGTGTACCAGCCTTGGCTGAGCCTTGAAGTTGAACACAGGGCCCTGTTGCATGAGCTGTGAGATTTGTGAAGTAAAATGTAGCCCAAACTCTCTCCTGGTGATAATCAGCACAGCTCTGTTGCCATCATCAGCGCTGCTCAGATGTGCACCAGCTGAAGCTAACGTTCAGTGTCTTTGGCATAAAGATGAGGCCTTATGTTTGATCATTAGCACTCAGTGAAATATTTCTACTGTTGGAAGTTGGGTATAATAAATTTCTGTTACTGAAGGATAACAATAGCAAAACGGTTTGTTTTACATATTAGAATTACAGTTTAAATTACGTTTCTTTTTTTTACTAGTATGCTTCTCATTATACCAAAATGTTGGGCATGTATACTGCTGGAGAGCATAATACTTTAGAATTATTTCATCAATGCTAAAATATTTTACAGTTCATTTAAAAAAAGTTCTAATAGCCTGAGCATCTTTAATGTATTATAATAATACAGCTCTTTATAGCATACTGTAAAACTCCAGACTACAGTTTTAGGACTCATGCAATTTTGTTTTATAGTTTAATAATTGTTCAATTGAAAATGAGTATGAGGTTACTAAAAAGCACTTTAATGACTTACAAAAATACAATTTTATCAAAATGTATTGCACACCCTTATAGAAATTGAAATTTCTACGGACAAATTATAGTTTTTATCCTCAGAAAGAATTTTCCAAATTGTTGCTATTAAAAGCAGAGGTAGCATTTGCAGCATTCCCCTAAGCCACCATTGCTTCTGTATTTCCCGTCAGTATCCCCTTGTAGGAATAGCCACAAAAATACAAAGTGCTAGAATAAACCAGAATCAGAATATTGAATCACATCAGATAAGCCAAATCAAGCTATTCATAGCCCGTGTTATTACTTTATATGGTTATTTATCATATTAAAGGTATTCTTAACGTCAGCCAACTTCAGTTCTCAATCAAATTTCTGGTCCATCACACATTTCCCTTTTCTAACGATAGCTTACTATGGCCTTCAAAACCCAGCAGTAAAATAGAGCACAGTATTCTAACCTAATTTTAAAGCATAACTACTTCTAATAAAAAATCTAGGGCTTTGCATTGTGATGGTAGATGTTTAATCATACTGTCTTTGGAAGCAGATTTCATAACATATTGTGCATTTATGGAACTTGATAAGTGTTTTGTTTAAGACATAATGTTTGCAGTTAGCAAATATTAGATTTTCTCCATGACTTTGTTTCCTTCTATATGTGTGCACATGAGAGTAATTCTGGCTGTGCTAACAGACTGGACTTGTTGCAAGGCAAGTGCAGGCAAAAAAGTTCATGCCACCACGTTTCTAATGGAATGGAGAACAAGTAAGGAATCATTGAAGTCACTAGTACTTTTTTATTTTTACCACAGTAATTTGAGAGAGTCCTACTTGAAGAATCCCATCAAATTGATATTCTGCAGGCTTGTGGTGACAGAGTACTCCCAACATTAAAATCCTAATTACAGTTGTCTGAAGTTAAGATAGCACCTCACAGACTTCATTTATTCTGAATACCACATGGTGTATTACAGTGCTCTAGAACAATAAATGTTTTACTGTTATAAACTATGTTAATATGTTAATTACGTTAAACTGTTTTAATGCTGATTTATAGTATTAAAAAGTATATCCACAGAGACACGAGGAAAACCAAAGTAAAAGACTTGCTCTACCTCAGATAATTGAAACACTTGTCAATACAGAGATGTTTCTTTCTGAAGTCTGAAAATAGCTTGATAGTTGCAGAATTGATTAAATTTTAACAAATCAAATCTTTATCAATTCTGCCATTTTTGCAAAGAATTGTTATTTTCTAGGCAAGCAGGAGGATTTACTGTCAATTTCAAGAGACTTCTATAATTGAAATGTATTTTTTAAACACTGTATTGATGGTTTTGATTCACAGTATGCTGGTTTTAAGACCAGATGACAGTGTAGAGGCTTAGAAATTTTGAGTACTAGCACAGTTTAAACACAGATGTATACAATGTTAGGAATCATCCAGTCTTGAGAAGGATATGGTGAGGAGGAGGTGAGAAGCCAGGACTGGGGGACAGAACAACAGTTGGGTCCATGATGTCTTCCTCCCATGAGAAAGAAGACACTCACCTGCAGAGAGACCAGGATGTGCTGTACGAGGGTTGCCCTGAAAGTAATGCCTTCTATTTTATTACGTTGACCCACAACATCAGAGACAGATGTTGGTGGTATAGCAGTAGAGGTTGAACCTTCCCACCAGTATTCCATTATATTCCATTGCTGTGTGACAGATGGCAGCAGAAGGGCAGCTGACAAAATGTCATCTTACATATAAGCACGGATGGTGTAAATATGTGTAATTTAATTCCTCCATGTGGACAAAATTGTACCCATTGACATTCATCGACGCTCACTGAACGTTTGTAGGGACCAATTACTTGCCATGAGCACAATGAAGAGTGGGTGATGTGTTTCAGCAGTGGCAACAGCAATGTGAAAGACAAGTCATATTGCAGACTGTCATACACAGGTGTCACACCACAAAGTGGGCAGGGTCACTATCAACTTATCTAGGCAAATTGGCAGATTATGAGCAGAGAACTGTGTACAGTTCTACATTAGCTTCAATGTGTTGGAAGTGGTAGCAGCAGCACTGGAATATCGCAGAGATTGTGGCAGGTGGATCCCGCAAATTCTCATGGAGAAACAGAAAGAACACCAAATTCTCATGGAGAAACAGAAAGAAACAGAAAGAATAGATCAACTCTGACGACTACATTGTGATGCTGACTAAGGTGAAGGCTCAGACTTTTAGAATCACACCAGAGAAGAAGTCATACTTGCATCACAGTAATGCCAGGCCCCATACCAATTTGAAGACTGTGGACCACACTAACATTCTTGGCTGAATTGTCCTACCATGCCTTCCACATAGTCCAGGTTCAGTGCTTTTTGGTGTCCATCTGTTTGGGCTGATGAAAGATGGACTGTATAGGCAACATTTTCCTAGCAATGGTGCCATCATAGCAGCTGTGAAATAGTATGTCATCTCTGCTGGTGCGGATTTTTTTGAGAGCAGCATGCAGGCTCTTTTTCATCGCTGGCAAAAATGCATAGCTAATCATTATGACTGTGTTGAAAAACAGTGTTTTGTAGGTCTAGTACATAGTGTCATTGTGTTCTTCGTATCTGTTGTTGTTTCCATGGAAATAAATAGGAGGCATTACTTTCAGTGCAACATATATATTCCTGGTATTTGAGGTTTCATTCAGCTCTTCTCCTATTCCTGGGTACCTCAGAATTTGGAGAGGTGGTTTCAGATTCTGGAATAGGGTTGTAGAGCTGCCTTCTGTGAAGTTTTTTTCCCAGTGTCTTTGTTTCCTGGAATTTTTGAGTGTCTTTCTGTATGTGAATGGGATGAGAACACCTCATAGGTGTCTACTCCATTTACATTCAGCTGATGTTCTTTGATTCGCTGTCACCTTTCTGGTTGTGTTTGTTTTTGTTTTTGTTTTTTTTTCAATCTGCTTGCTGTGGATGCTACTGAGCAATTTTACACTGCTTAATGATAGATGAGTTGTCTGTGTACTTTATTTATCTATAGCCTAGTGCACATGAAAACTATTCCATTGTTTGGGGCAAGTAGTCAACTGTATTTTGTCTATTGTTACAGCAAAGCTTGGAGTAAAGTTCTTACGTTTATTCTCGCAACTGATTTATTTTCAGCCCAAAATAATTCTGAAGAAACTATGAATGGGGTAGTATGCAGAAGTCCTTGCTCTGTTGTCACAGGTCCTGGACAGGTATCAACCAAACAGAGATTTCCACAGAACAACCCAGGGCTTGAGAACCTTGTGCAGGTGTTTAATTGTCTCTTACATGGTCAACTGATGTGTTCAAATTTACTTGTCACTGAGTTTGGCTGAGTCATTATTAAGAATATCATAGAGGTGAAACATTCTAGGGAGATATATGAATTTGAATAGTCCAGTGCAGATACAGGACTTACAGAAAAATAGAAAGAATTACTTGATGTTAGGCACTGGTTGAAAGTGGGTTTGAAGGCATTTACCATAATTTCAAAACTGAATCATACAGCGTTAGCTTTAAACTTACTTCCAGCATCTTGCAGACCATGCCATTTGTGGAAGTGGATTTTCTTCAACCTCTTAGTCTCACAGCAACATTACTATTCTTGTCACAGGCCTGTAACTTTTCCTTTGGAGCTCTAAAAATTCCTGTAGTAGCATCAAAGAAAATGACACTGCTTTTAGAGAAGAGAGATTCCCTTAAATTCATATAAGAGTCATTCTAAACTCCTTTAAACACCTTTCTCTACTACTGAAACCTTCATTCTTTCAGAAAATAGAAAGTTCCCTCTCCAGAAACGATAACCTAGACCGTCACTGCTTATTTGTGTAATATTAGCTGTTAGCCCATTAGATTCAAGATATGGGCATATCTATTCCATCTCTGAAACCTCACTTCTAGTTAACAGGTAATCTTTATTGCATCTTTTTCCTATCTGGCCTTTCCATTTTTATTTTTTTTTTTTATGTTTTAGTCCTTTCTTCTTGCATATCCACTCTTTTTTTAATCTTTAGGTACTCAACTGACTCATAGTCTCATAGTCTAATTCTCGTGTGAATCACAGAATCATAGAATGACTTGGGTTGGAAGGGACCCCAGGGATCATTAAGATCCAACCCCCTTGCCTCCGGCAGGGCTACCATCCTCCTGATCTGGTACTAGACCAGGCTGCCCAGGGCTCCATACAACCTGGTCTTGAAGTGAAATTTAGCACTTTATTTTCCTCTATTCCTTGTGTCTGATGTAACATCTACAAAGAGATTCAGGGGGAGAAAAAGGCTGTAGAAGACTGAGCAGGAGGGATGTTGAGCCCACATGGCACAGGAAGAGCCTCCCTGCTGTCACTGGCTTGGCTAACTTGGAAGTCACAGTGGTGAAAGAGGAAGAGGTGAGCGGTTGGCATGCTGTAAGAGATTGGACTTGGTCTGTATTTTGATCTGGGAGAAAGTCTGATGTGATGTGATCCTATTTCTTTATCATTGATTAAAGAGAATAGTTTGCATTGCTCTACCAATAGCAAACCCAAGTTTATCTGTGCATATGAAGTTATTTGAGTCTATAGAGACTATCATGTGACCTATCAAATTGTGGAGGTTTTATACATACATAAAAAATGGAATAACTGTTGTTCAGTTATCCTTTATCTTACTGCTGTAATTATGTGTTGTAGGTATATCATGTCAGTCCTAGATCTTTATATATAGTGTGAAGTACAGTTCTAAAAAACTACACAAGCCTGTAATTATCATATAACAGATATGATCCAAAACATTTCAGCAGTAATAAAGATCATTTCTTAGGAATAGTTTCGTCCTTGTAACCAGCAACCAGAAGAGCCTAATCAAAGCTAGATTGTAAGTAATCATTCTACATATTGTACATTAAAAAAAAAAAAAAAAAA
>VXAB01012692.1:337949-417691 GCA_013399175.1 Odontophorus gujanensis | reverse complement strand
AAAAAAAAAAACCAGTATCAGAACATCTGAACATAAATGTATTATATTCTGCTTTTCATGTCTGCTCCTTTTTCTTATACTCTTCAGTGTAGTTAATTATTGGACATAAAATGTGTCTCACATTTTCTGCTTACTTTTTATCCCTGAGACTTCTTATAAGCTGAGTAATAGATCTTTAAGTTACCTTTAAACCATTTATTCTACAACTTCCAACTTGCTTTTGAGTTTCAGAACTGAAGATGCTGTCACTCACTTCTGTTCCTTGCATTCAAACTCAGCGGGAGTTCAAAATGTTTACTTCAGCCTGTACTTTGGAGAATGAGAGCCTAGCTATTTCACAGCAAATTGCAGTTCTAGTCAGTGGACTAGGCCTAATAATCCCACCTCAGGTTAAATCCTCCTGTGTGCTTAGCTCCTTCTGTGAGCCACTTTCTGTGATCTTTTAAGCAGGCTGACTGTTGTGCATAATGCAGGATATTCTTCCATAGGTTCACTCAGCATGTATCCTAACGAATTATAGGATTATCCTCCCTCATGTCTTTCTTAAAACAGAATTAGGTATACAGGGCAGTAATTAACTAAATACTGCATTACATAGTACTAATTTTTTTTCCCAGATTGACATTTTCAGAAGCCTCAAGTTGTCTCTAATTCAAAGCAGGTTATGCATTACCACATGCTCAAAATCATTTGGATGTACTGAGTTCATTCTCAGATTTTAAATATGTGCATTCAAATTTTTATGCAGTTGGGGATCAAGATGTACTAGGTAGGCCCCAAATAGCTACCTGCTTTGGCTGTAGTGGCCTGACTTGTGCAGTAAATCTGACAAATGAAGCATGCACAGATGAATGCAAAACATTAACAAGGATCTACATTAAGCTTTTCCTAAATTTGTGTGCACAAATCCTATGCATGCATGTGAAATAGTTGTTTGATCAGGTTTGATCAGAACTTTTTGGATCAACAGTGCTTATTAAGCAGGTTTTCTACAATGGCATGCCCTCTTCTAGTAAAGGTAGTGCACTCAAAGTTGCACGTATCTAAGATAAATTCTTGAAGACCATTGCAAATAAATGTTCTGTGTATGTGCACTTTTGCACACTTCAATCGCATATGTGCTGTAAATTATCCAGTTCTGAGGGCAAATTTAGGAATTTATTCCTTCAGGGAACTTCCTGTGTATGATTTCAGAAGGAAATGCAAATGCAGAAGGAATAGTTGTTCATTTTTCATATTTTGAACATAATTAGTTAGGCATATTCATGCAACTATTGGCAGAATCGTGCTCTCATTGAGTCAGCCAATAGTAATAAGGTTTACCTTATTACTTTTAATTAAGATTTCCTGATTATTCCTAAGCATTCAGTCATGGTTATTTGCAGATGAGAAATTCCGATTGTTGTAGGCACAACTGCAAAGGTTTAGATAAAAACCGCACATGGTCTATACCCAGCTAATGAGCTTAATGAGGATACTTAGGAGCCATTAATTAAGCAGAGGCTTTTCACCTTCAGGCTGATGACTGAGATATGATGTTGCATTTAGAAGTGGCACTGACAACTCTTTGATAAGTGCCCTTAGTGGGAGAGACATGTTTTTTGGAAGCTGAACATCACATGAAAATACAGGTCATCCTGGCTCTTGTGAGTGTAACAGAGACCGAACTCTGGCGTTTCATGAACATTTTAAATAGAGCAACTGGCAAAGTTGCAACTTCAAATAATCTCTGAGCCAGTGAGATGCATCTGTTCATATGCTCTGCAATCCTCATTCATCATCTGCTGCTCTGTGTTACTATAAAGCCTGTTGTTCTGCAATTATGCTCATCCAAGCACAGCATATCAGAAGTGCTATGTCCTGTGCTGTTCAAGTGGTCGGTCACTCAGTGTGAGAAGGGTAGATACCCCAGATCCCATTTTAATGATGTTCTCAAATTCTAGAAAGGCCAATTCAATTCTTATCACTGCATATGACATCCCCTTAACCTGTTAAATTCACTTCTCTCTGGAAAAAGTTTATCTCACAGAATGGGAAATTAAGAGCATGAGGAAACCTCTCAAGTCCTATGCAGTATTTTAAGCATATATCCCATTAATTCCTTAGCTCCTTTGATGAAATTCACTGCCTAAGGTGAAAATTATTAACACTTTTGGGCACTGGACCTATTCTCTTAAGAGAAGTGTTCCAGATCCACCTCCTCATTTCAAAAATACTACAGAATAGTTAGTGTTGGCCTGAGCTAGATTAAACTAGCTACCAAGAAATATAAGGCTGTATGTCCCATTAATAACCTCCTAAACTATCCAGTCTGCCACACCATGATGCATCAAACTGTAGGGAAGCTACTCAAAATAAATCTTCAAAGCTTTAGTATGGAAGCCTTGCAAAATATACCCCAAATGATAGCTGATCTCTATTACTCGCATTATTAGTATTCTTCTATTTATATTCTTGGGCTTATTAAATATAAATATAAAAGTAAGTCTTCTGTCCCTCTGTGAATGATTTGTGTGATGAAACGAAACAGAATAATATCTTGTGAATGTGATTTTGCATAACCTGATAATTATTTGCATAATCTGATTATTATAGGCTCAGAATTATTTTAATATGGCTATAGTTTATAAACATCTGAAACTCCCAATCCTTTTGTGTCTATGAAATCGTTTCAGTTATGGAAAAATGTTTCTTAGTGTTTCACTGAGCTCAGATTTGAGGCCATACTTGCAGATGGTATTAGGAAGTTTGTGCTTTCATTTGTTGCTGCCTGGAAGATTTCCCATTGGTGCTGTGGGACCAGGCCAGTAAAGAATAAGAAGAATCATTCTAATAAGGTTGTGCTGTTGTAGACCTCTCTTACAGAAGAGTTTCTCTGGTTATTTCAATAGCTTCATTAACTACGATGCAAGTGTTGTGGGTGAGAGCGTTGTGTAAATAATGGATATGAAGAAAGCTACTATAATATAACCCATTAAAGTATTGCATGCTTTATTGTAGTCCATTAAAGAGAAATAAGGTTGGATTTTGATTCCTGCTAATTAGAGGGAAGGTTTGATTTTTCTCTCCTCCAATACAGTACATGAAGAATTAAATATATATATTTAGAATGCTACACAGTCTCTTTTAAGTACTGAATTTTAACATGTATTCTGTAAGGGCCTTTTAATAATATTTAGGAAACAATAAGACACACAAAGGTCTAGGTTAGCCAATGGAGATCTGCTGGTAAGACTGTCTTGTACTAACACAGAATTTGAATAACTGTCTATAACAATATAAAGAAAGGTAAAATTTTTAATGAATGTCAAGTGAATGGGGCCTTGCTCTTTTCAGGGGTTGTCTAGTGATGGAACAAGGGGTGATGGGCAGAAACTGGAACACAGGAAGTTCTCATGAACATGAGAAATAGCATATTTGCTCTAAGGGTGACAGAGCACTGGAACAGGCTTCCTACAGAGGTTGTGATGTCTTATCTGGAGATATTCAAGACTCATTTGAATACCTTCCTGTGTAACCTACCATAGGAAACCTACTTTAGCAAGACTTTGGACTTGGATCTCCAGAAGTCCCTTCCAACCCTTACAGTTCTATGATTCTGTAAAAATAAGAATAGACTATTATAAACACAACTAACAGCTGCACTTGAAGATGTCTTTTTTATATATATATATATTTATATTTATTTATTTTTAAGTCCTATGTTTAGAGACTCTGATCTTTCCCATAATCTATTTGGGTGAAATTTTCCAAGCTATGTTTGTGGCTCTGGCCAGATTTAAAGGGAGCAGATGTCTCTCAGAAACACATTGTGCCGCAACCTGTTTTTGTGGTAGTCTCACCTTGGTAAACTTGATTGCATTGCTTAAAAATAATCTGTGATATTTTTATTCTGAATGATATTTTGAGCACTAGAAAGGAGTGTAGCTACTGAGATGAGTACTGCAGCAAGTTTACTAAAATTTCAGCCCTGTGAATTCTGCAGATACATCTGTGCACCTGCAGAACTCTTTGCTACAGGATTAGGAGAACAGGGAGAAAATGCTTTAAATTTTTATTTCAGTGGCACTTCTGGAGAACAGACTGTGCCAAAAATGCAAAATTCACTAATTAATCCAAATCACAGCTGTTCAAGATTGAAATACTTTAAAAGAAAAAAAAAAACAATCTCTAAATCATGTCATGGTTTAATGGGACTCAGTCATAGCCATGTAACTGCGGATGTGAGGAAACAAATGCACTGGGATTGAAGGGTATAAATAAACCTGGGGGGGTTGGGGGGGGTGATGGGCACCTCAGCTAACAGGCTGATTACCTTTCTGTGCAAGGTTGTATCTGCAGCCTTTGCTTTTACTTTCCTGTAATTGAAGCAAATAATTTGTTATCTGAAGTGTTTCTAAACCTTTTAAAGGCTGACCACTGTGTTCTCTTTGCGTGTGTAACTGTGCCAGCTCTCACGACAGGCACATGCGTACATGCACGGTTATTAAAGACAAAAATCTTAAATGTTCTTAGTCCTTTAACCAAAAGCAGATGTTCATGGTCATTCTCTCCTTCCCTTCCTTTTAAAATTCATGAGTGAATGCAGTGCTCAAGAAACCAGCAATAATATCTGTTGCTTCAGGTTGGTGCAGCACAGAAGGCCGCTCCCTGCACTGTTCAGCACCACAGGCCTTGTGCTGTCTGCTGCCCAGGCAAGCTTGCCTGATCCTTCCCTCCAGCTGCAGAAGCAGATGAAGGCACTCTGGTCCTGCTGGCTGAGTGTGGTGGCAATGCGTGACCTCTGTCCCCTTCCACCTCCTGGCAGCTTGGTGCTGGGTGCCTAGTGAGGCTGATGTACGGTCAGCGCTTCACTGCTGAGCCCTATCCAAGCATCTCCCTTGGGCCTCCCAGACACCTGGGCTTTTTCTCGCAGAGCCCTGGCTGGATACCATCCCATCATCTGCCAGTCACGCTTGGTGCCAGCCCTCCTGCTGCCTGTGACGGCATGCGTGGAAATAGGAAAGTCAGTGCAGCTCCTGCGTTCGTGTGGTGCCTCTTTCAAGGCTCATTAGTGCGGTGCACTGGCTGAGCTGCTCGCAGTCCCATCGTAGCCATGGCTGACAGCTGCTCAGGAGTGTTTACAGCACACTCCAGTGCACCACGTAGCCTGGTCTAATAGAGGAGGTAGGCACTTCACCTGCTGCCAAACAGAACAACTTTGTTTGCATATTCGGACACGCAAGGGCACACACTCTAGCCCGGGGACGTGCTGTGGGATCTGTACTCCTTCAGGGGCTTACCTTTGTTCAAAATTAAAAACTGAAGATGTTTTTTAACGGGGATTGTAATGGCTTCGTGTTCGTGTTTCTGTTCTTTAGATGCTGTTCGGTGCACAACAGCCAGATGCTACCTGTTACCACCGCATATGGTGCTGGCTTGATTGTTGTAGTAAATCACTAGAAGAGTGGGGTTTGATAATGAAATCCCAAACAACTCGTCTTTGGATTACGTGGCTGTTCAGTTTTATAAACAGAGGAAAAAAACAAAGCCTAGGCAGCCTAAGCCATTGAGATATTAACAAAACTTATTCTTTATATGCTTTTTAGTATTCTGTTTTTCTTCTCTGCCCTTCTTAATGCAAAAATGTTTGCTTGAGGCAAATCCATAAAAAGACCATATTAGGAGAATTGCATAATATCCTCTAAAAATAGGAAGGTGGAATCTAGGACTTCAGAAATCCATTTTACTTAGAAAATAAATGACTGAGCACGAAAATGAAATTGTAACGTGTTACTGCACTGCCATGAAAGGTAAGTCAGGCAGTTCAGTTGACTTGGCTTGGTGTCATATTTTGTGCTGTGCTCGCTGGGAGACTAATTGCTTGAAATAAATATTTGAAGATCTCCATGTCTGGTCCTTGTAAGCTGTTTGATCAGTTTGGTATTTCTGATAGGATCTGTTTTTTGTAAAACCTCAAAAGATTGCTGCTAGGCACTGTTTGTGTCACATTGTCCTTGCCATATATATTTGTGCAGTGAGAAGTGGGGCTTAGGTAGACCTCATCTTTTTTTAAAACAATGGATCTGGGAATGGTCAAGCAATGCTCATGCTGTACAGGTCATTTTTCCTTTCCCCCAATTGATTCTGCTGCTTTTGGAAGGCTTACCTCTGGTCTCCACCTTTCTATCAAATTATCTCATCGTTTTTAGATTGAAGGGGTTGGAGGGAGGAGGTTTTCATGTACCCTCACTGGACATTATCAGCTCTTAAGGCTGTTTCTCAGATTTGTAAAGCGCTCAAAATCTGAGCAGCTGAGGGGCAAGGGGAGGTTTTAAATGCACTGGATGTTCCCCTGAGAAAGCCAGAGCTGTCTGAAGGTGAGCTAGACAGGTCTGTCACACATTAAGCAGCTGTCTGTGTGTTTGAGTTTGAGATCAGACCTGACTTGTGATTTGTGAGTGTTAGAACTGGTAGAGCAGTGGGTGGCTGATGTGGCTGATGGCATGGAGCAGTGCTCAGGGCTGCCAGCATCCCACTGCCTGGCTTAGCTGTGGCAGAGCTGTGGGGGAAAATTCTGAAAAAGCATGCCTTCATAGCAGAAAGGGAAAAGTGGTGCCAATTTAGTTTGGGTGCAAAGCCATGGGTTGGGTGCTTAATGCTGGCAGGTGTTGGGATCTGAACAGACTGGCTGATAAACTGCTCACTGCATGACAATGCAGCCTCTAGAACTCTGTTTCCCCAGTCATACTTGGGCACAAGGGGATAATGGGTTTGTTTAATTTAATGTCTCTCAGCTGAAAAAATTGTGATTTTACTCTTACTGTGCTGGGTATTATCTACTTGGATATGGAGACCAGTACCAGCAGTGCCTTGGTGATACTTGTTTTTAAAATATTTCATCCAGTGTACAAAACAGAATAATGGGACTGTGGTGCTTTTGTGCAGAATGACCATCAATAATTTTATGCCCTAAGCTTGCATCTTTCGGATTAATTCACAAGAGAAAAGAGAAAGAATAATATGCAGAAGAAAAGGATCTGACTTCATTGTTGTAGGCTTGTGTAAAGCTGATTGTTTCAGAGCTTAAATATCTTCATACCCTGGCTCTGTGGTATGGGCTTTGGAATTATTCTGTGCTGAATTGGATCCCTGTTTTAGTGGCCTGTGTCTCTGACCTGCACTTTGCTTACTCTTGCAACTCTTCCTTGTTGAAGGTAATTTATACTCCAGTGAGGCACAGTACGACCGTGCTAATAAGAAAATACTATTGACAGTTGTGATAGATGCACCTACCACTTAGTGTGCACAGAAGAGTTAAAGTGATTGCATTTTTACAGTCTGTGTATTTCTCTGCTTTTTGTTCGTGTCCTGCTGTTAGAAAAACAGCTTAGTTGCATAGTAAATCTCTTCAATCAACACAAGAAAAGAACAGAAAAGAACGTGCACCCTCATTTGTTAGAGTTACTTCAGAAAGGTGGTCATTTGAAGGATGTATTCCAGGAAATCTGTCCCTCTGTTGGAAAGCCTTATTAATATGAACAGAGCTATCCAGGCATCTCAGGAGTGGATAGAGGCATGCTCATTAGAATTATCTCAAAAAACGACACATACAGCAGATATCTGTCGTAGTGATACTCTGTTGTCTCTCTGCAATGTCTAAGAAATAAGTTCCGTAGGGCACGTAAGGCCCAAAGAGTGTAGCTGACAGCAAGGAACTGGTTTCTGAACTCTGCTGCTCACTCTATGCCTGTTTGCATTCAGGTCCAGTGCATTCAGCTCCCTTTACATCCTTCTTCCCTCCTCTCCCTCCAAATTAAAGCTCACCTCCATTTGGAGCAGTCCCCAGTCAGACCTTTTGTCTGCTGTGGGTAACAAAGATATGCATGCTATTGTGGATATAGAAAAATACTGCTGGATGACAAGCCATAAATAATGTGAGTGTGGACTCCTGGTGAGATACTGCTGTAATGTTTAATGCATTTATTAACCATGTAACGCTATGATTCATAGAAGCTGGATTCATAATTGCAACATAGCATTTCTGGGAATAAATCCATGTCTATAGTGTCCGCGAAGGAGGTTGAGGAATCTGGGGTATGGGAAGCAGAGAGTTACTAGGTCTGGGAGATCTTACAATAGTTGTTAGGTGCTGGCCACGAGAATTCTATGTTAGGGTGCATCAAGCAAGGTCTTACAAATAAATTTATTTAGGAGTCACTGGGGAATGAGGAAGGTGGATACCCCCAAATTCTATTTTAATTAAGTCCTTAAATGAAAGCTGGATAAGAAATACCTCTATAAGCAATATTTCTTTCTCCTTTGGTAAACTCGACAGCTATTCTCCTGGACTCAGTTCTCATTTCTTTCTGGGAAAGAAAGAAGTAAAATTTTGCTTCTAGACATGAGGCTTTTTTCTTTTCTGGACATGCTGCTGGTTTCTCTGCTGACCTTGGCCAAGCCCAACACCTTTGTTTCAATTCTGAGGGCTAAAGTTTGTGAGTGCCCAAACCGGGCTTGTGAGTCAAGTGCATGGTGTACTGAGAAGCTCATCATGAGGTGCATGAATATGATTATCTCTAAATATAATCTGTTGCTTTTGCTACCACAGTGATAAGACTCTGTGAAAGCAGATGTTCATTTTTTCAGAATATAAAAGCTAAAGTGAGTGCAAAATTGTTGGCAGTATGGGGGCAGCTTTGTCAGAGTAGCCCCGATTACTGAATTACAGTTCCCTGCAAAGCCAGTGTGATTGTCAGCCCATCTCACATAACTCATTTTACAGTCAGAGCCATGTCACAGTTGAGTATATGTCATTAGCAAATGCTATTTTACCTCAGTGAAAGAGATTTCATATCTCTTTCCATATGTTTAACTAGTTATTTTAAGCTGCTTTTCTTTCACTGTTTTTTATTATTTTTATCAGCCTGTCTTTTGTTGAATGATGAAATTTGTATAGATTTTCTTGTCAATAGATAAGAGCTTTATATTAAAATTCAGAATAATTGTAAGTAACTTGAATATAGACTTATTTTCCATTTGCATGTGCTGTTTTACTCCTGTGGAATTAGGTTCTTCCAGCTCATTTCACGAAACCTCCTTGCCTGGTTTACCAGGCATGCAGGAGGCCTGAGGTGGGGGTTTGGTGCTGAATCTTTAGTATTTTATAACAAACAGCTCTCATTTCCCACAGTTGTTGATGGCATAGATGCTCACTGTGTGAATTGTCTGCAGCTGTACAAGATGGGCACAGGTTTCTGTTGTTTAATTTTTTAGGATAATGGGAAATGTTGTAGAGTAATATCCAGTGGTTGAGGGTATCCTTCATAATTCAAGTGCATCTCCCTGCTTGGGTGCATTTCCACCAGGACAATCATCACAACATCCAAGTCCTCATTTTTTACCTTATATCAGGTGTTCAATCACTGTAGCACAAATATAGCAGTTCTGGTGTGTGTGGAGCCCTTTGTAGAAGACTTGGGAAGAAATAATTTTCCCCTTAGGTTGTAATTACAGGACATATGCTTTCTATAGCACTCTCTTCAACACATAGGATTTTTTATTTTTTTTCCATTACTTGTGATTTAGTGATGCACTGTTGTATTACAGTAGTGCAGCCTATGCCAGCATTTCCATTATAGCCCATTTTTACAGGTTTATAACTCAACAGTAAAAATGTACTCTTCCAATTTGGAACTTGGCATATAATGTCTCGTCCCATCTTCAAAGTGATATTTTTTTCTTTCCCTCTGCCTTTTCCCCCCAAAAAAGAGGCTGCATTTTTGCTGTACTTTTAAATGGATGAAATTGTTCTCTCTATTTTAATAGGAAAAAAGTCTGCCTGATTATTAAAATTACTTTCCAATTCTAAGAAAGTAAGACGTGATAATAGAGGTTGCAAGTGAATAAGTGTTGATGTTAAAATTACTACATTAAGTACATGAATACAGAGAAGTAATACTTTCTACGCTAAAGCTGGGGAATATTGATCAAAATGATTGAAAAACTTCTTGGTTTGTTTGATTTGGTTTTATTTCTGCCTGTCGATTTAACTCTTAAAATCGCGTCGTCAGAAGTAAATGTGATTTAGCTGCTGTACACTATTGTTTTTCAGCTTGGATGAAGTTAGGGAAGACTTTACTGCATATAAACAAAATAAAGATGTTTTTATCCTTAGTCGTTTGAGGAATATAGAACTGAAAGAGGAAAAATGTTGACTTGTGGTTCGGTGACCAACTAGCAAGAGTAGATTGTTGTTAACGCTGTGTTGTACATCTAGAGCAGGTATACGCAGTAATGATCAATCCTTCTGATAAGCAGATGCTTCTGTGGACTAGGAAATTTAGCACTGAATGTCAGACTAGGATTTTTACTACCCTTGTACCTTACACAGGTAAGATTTGAACATCTGCTCATAGATCCTTTTAAGCCTCACACTTCAATTCAGTGTAGTGTGTTTAGGATAAAAGAAAATCAGGATTGAAGTCCAGTGTCTCCTTTATCCATCTTCCTTTGGACATGCAGTTGAGAGCTGAAATTTCCCCAGCTGCTATTTAAGAATGTTTCCTAGTTGTTGTGGAAACTACCATCATTGCAAACACAGCAGGAAGGCTCCACTATGTTGCTTCTTCTTGCAGTAAGTTTACTTTGAAGCATTTTTTTCCATTTAGATAGTTGAATTTATGCTTACCATAAGCACTTTAATGGTAGCAATTAGAAGAAAGGGTATCTAAGATCAAGATGTTGTGGAGGTTTTTTATTAATTAATTGAGGAATTATTTTATCATATATATATATTATATAAACTGTCAACATGTATGCAATATGCATTCTTACTATAGCTAAGCTGTCTCACTTAAATCCCAGCTGTTTTAGGTTTCCAATTGTCTCTAGTAAGTCTATTTTATATACAAAATTGTCATGAAAATGTGCTTCTTAATGAGTAGTTCAGTTCCTTCATTTGGATTCTAAAATCAGTAATTAGGTCAAAGAATATTTTGTATCCCTAGGCAGCACCAAAGGCTTTCAGATAGTAAATGAAATGGCTGTGTGTAGAACTGAATTTTTGGGAAGTGTATAATCCAAATGCTTAGCACTTCCTCACATGACCATTAATCCAATCCATCTTTGCCAAAAACAGTGGGATGCTATAGTGTAAATTACCTGCAACACAGAGAGGCTCAGATCTTCATTTTGTGTAGGAAATAAATAAATTAGTCCAACAAAACTTCCAGGAAGAAGTGCTAGATGTGCTCTGTGCAGTCAGCAGTTCTGGTGTGTAAATCCAAGTTTTTTCTTATATGATGTGATTGTACATTTAACACTGGCAGCTTCTGTAAGAGAGTGCTGTTTATGTTTCCGAGAGCACAAAGTAGGAAATGAGCTTATTGGATTACTTAAATCAACCACACCACCGTTTAGTAAAAACATCTTCAGCACCGTGGGGATTGCTATCACTATCATAGAAAAGTCTCCCAGCCCAGTCAAGTTCACTTGTGCAGTGGAAATATTCAACAGCTTATGATGCTGGACAGAGGGCACGCTATTGCTTTCATTTTGTGCAATGCTGCCACCACAAATGTACCCTTCTTGAGCCAGTGTGGAGAGTGTACAGTAATAGCAACTGTGTGCTCATCGTAAGATGCAGATGAAAGTATATCAGACTCATTTTCTGTGGGCTTTGATCATAAAAAAATGTTCATGCATTTATTAATATTCCATATGTAACAGTCAGTGAGCATAATGTAAACAAACAGCTCGTTTTGACTTACAGGTGCATATGTTAAAAGGCATTAGAAGTTCTATCTGTATCTATCCAAAAGAGAGTACGTGGCAGCCATGAAAGATATTGAAACTATGTTTATGTTTTGGAAATAATACATGAAGAAATTGCAAGAACTCCCAAGGATAAAATACTCATGTAATGTGCATTTTCCTAAACCATGGAAGTATAGTAAGATTTTTTTTTTTAAATATTCAGTAGTATTATGGTAATTATTAACAGTCATATTTCATTTCTTCTCTTGAACATACAGCATCACAGTTAAGGGGCCACAGAACACAACATGTACTTTGCAGCTGGCAGCTCTCACCATTGTAATTACCGAGTACCCTTAGTTTAAAGTTTTATTGTAATTTCAAATCAGAATGGAAAACCTGCGGTTACACTGGGAAAGTTTATTTGCTAATCGCGTGCAATTCACTGTTGAAATCATAGAAGTCTGACAGCCCTTTTGAATTTATCTAATTTTGTGCTATGTACAGGGAATAAATTTTGTGTTTGTTTCTAGGCACAAAAGAAGCGGAAATCCAATGACTCTGTAGATACAGAACTCTGTCTTAATGAGGTATGCGTGCAGATCGTCTGTGTTTCATAGCACGGGTGTGCCCCATAGTATAAAATGCTCTTTGTTCTGATTCTGTGATTATACCTGCATTTTTCTTACTGGGGATGATAAGCAATGAAAAATATTCATGTCGCACCTCCATCTGAAGTGGCTCTCTTTAATGTACGAATCTATACTTCCCTGTGCCTACTGCTTTATTATTGCTAGCACAGGACACAAGGCATGTAAATACAGCAATTAGAGGAAGAAAGATTTAAGAAAGAAAAATTTTTATAAGCTGGAAACCTTCATCTTCTCTGATCCCATGGATTAGATTTTATCTATTGGCATCCAGAAGTAATTTGTTGCTGAAGTTGCTGTGTTGACTGTGCAGAATTTGCATTAATTAATTTATTTTTTCCTAAAATTGGCATGGTAAGCACAGATGGTTTAAAAATACGCCACCCTTGACAACAGTAAGTTTTGCTCATGGAACCATTGTTAAAATAGGGATTTTTTAACACTTTATTCTTTATTTGTTTGTTTGTTTGTTTATTTTTGAATGCTGATGTTACACATTAATGTTGCTTTTATCCTTGAACTTAACTTTAAAATGTTATCATTTGACCTGTGTTTCTGTGCGTTTTGTATCTTTCAATCTGTGACAGTGATATATAGATAACAGTGGAGGGCGGGACGTGAAGAAACAGAAGATGAATTCCATGTCATAGATTTAAGTAGTTTGCAATGAGAATGTGTAATAGTGACCAAGTAAAGTATTGTGTCTTGCAGAATGCTATCGGGAAAGACAACACACCAGGAGTCTCCACCAGCCACATATCCTCTGAGAATTCATTTGCTCTTCCTACAAGCTTCTATCCAAGCACACCACTCATGACAATTGCACTCTCACTCTGTTTGTTCCTAAGCTCTTCAGTCATCTTGTAGCTGCATTGCAAAAGGACATGTAAAAAAAATCTGTTTCCTGTCCTCTGTTGTTTATCTGGAATTCCAGGTCTGGGGGCTAAGCTGAGGCACTCCTGCTAGAACAGTTTGTCAGCTGGAATTTTTTTTTCTCTCTCTAAAAAAGCTTCTTGTGATATTTAGAGGCTTTGTGAAATACTTGGTGCAGTGCTACATTCCAAACCCAAGAGGCTTTTGGGCATGCAGTGTTTTGAAGAGACAGTGTGTAAATTTGCCTGTAAAGCGATCTGGTTGGATTATTTTAATAATTATATTAATTCTGGCCTTTACCTGAGGAGGAGGATGGCAGTTTTCTTAAGATCCTATTTATCTCGTTGGATAGTTTTGGTTTTCAAGTTGATCAAACTTCAGATTATCAAGGATGCCAGGCTTTTGTCTTGATGGTGAATGTTCTCCCAGAGAGTGGACTTGATGAAACTTCTTCATTTGATCAATTGCTACTGATGTTAAACTCTTTCAGTGTGTTAGCATTTTCCTCTTTAAATGTTTACGTACTGTAAGTGATTCTGCGTTCCCTGCTGAGAAGCCATTCTAATTTGCATACAAGTATAATGTATGTCTTTCAGTTAAATTCTCATAGAGTGTGGCATAGAACTTTCTAACAAAACATTTATCTTTTAATTATAATCATCTAACCTTAACAAGGGTGAACATTCTTTAAATTAACAAGCAGCAGCCATTGTAAAAGCTCCATAAACATACATTTTGTAAAATTAGAGGATGAAGAGCAGAAAAAAATTTGCTGCAAGGTTTCCTCTGTACAGTCACAGGTCTTCTATGCTTCCATTGTGACAATATAGCCCAATTATTATACTGTTCCTTTAATAAAAAATAACATGCATTTTATTTGCTCTACTAAAATAGCATTATCTGTTTGAATATAGCTGATAATGTCAGCTCAGAAAGTTACAGGAACGTCATGCCTTACTTCTCTTATCACAGCACTGTAGAGGGAAAAAGGCAGTAGGTTATCATTTAAACTGTGGTTTATTACTGAGACTGCTAAAACCAACACAAAAGGATGGTTGATCCAGTTACAAGGCAGCGTCATGTACACTCACCCATGTGACAGGCATTTCTCACCCTCATAGTTCTTGTTGCAGCCCATGGGACTGTTGACATGATGAGCTGTTTGCAAGACCTGTTCCATAAATGTTTTAATGGTTTGGATGGCGGTATTGCCAGCATACGTGATTTGATCACTTTGGCTTCTGTTCAGTGACACTGACAGCATGTGCTGGCTCATGATGACTTTCTGCAGTATCTGGAAGGGAATCTTTAAAGCTTCAAGCATCATCAAACAGGCAGCATTTCTTCTGAGGGCTGTCCTTACACCTTCCTGTGATGGCTTGGTGACTGTTACAAGCAGTTGTGTCTAAATGATCAACAGTAATCGGTTTTTGCTTTTTCCTGGAGTAGGAGATAACTTTACCAAGCAAAGAGTTCATCATGTTGAATGTACGGATTTGCATTGAGGCTCACACAGTACTGCCCAAGCCTGCTTTGAAATACGTGGATCAGAGATTGCTGTACAACTATAAGGTACAAATTACTGTTTTATGAACCACAATGAAGTTTGGGAGAGTGCAGAATAGGCATTTTACTAAGAGATCATTAAGCCTATTGACAAGTTCATCTTTTGGGGTTTTTCTTAGCTAATAACAAACAATTTCAGAAATTATAGAATTTACTTATAAACTCTTGGTTATAGTCACATGATATAGGTTTCAAAGCACTGAGTATGTGATAGAATTCTAGGATACTCTGTGCCACTGAACATAACAGATTAGACAATATTACTTTTTAATTCTGTGCTGATAAGAAACTGCAAATTACTTTCAAAGGTGTCAGAACTGCTTCTGGAGAAGAAATATATAGCATATCATTACCAGCAAAGCCCATGTGGCTGCTATTGCTCTTCTTGTAGAACCTAATCAAATTATTGAAAACCAGTGACAACAGAAAAGAAGATTACGAGATTCATGATTTAAAAAATAAATCAAATTATTTTATGTCAAAAGGAGCTGATAGTATAACCTATTGAAATGGAAATGAACATAGCATTACAATCCAGAAGTCTGACATTACCCAATTAAAAATATTTTCAAAACAAATTCATAAACATTACAATTATTAAATCCATCTTTGATCCACAAAGCTTTCTTTAAAATATCATTTATATTCAGCACATTAAACATTTTAAGCAGTATCAGGAATTTTAATAACCTCCCAGTATAGTGCATAGTTTTTTGAAGCTTTTATACATTTGGTTTGATTACAGTATCAGTATTTAATACAAATTATTAGAGCTGTGACACTGTGTGATCCAGAATAAAAGCTATTGATCACTTATGCTATAAACAACAACCTAATTAGCTTCTGATTACAAAATAAATGTCTAGTTATCTGATTAAATGAGAGTTACCTTTGGAAATACTATTATGGATACAGTAGAGGAGGAAATGGTGTTTTATATGGCTAGCCATGTTACCACAAACAGCACAGAGCACTCAAGCTTTCTTTCCTAAATTAAAAGCATACTGAATTCTTAATTAAAAAATAAAATAAATTGCTTATTAAACAGGCAAGAGGGAAAAAAACCTAAGAGTCTGACACATAATGAGGTTTTTACAGACATCATCATGTAAATATTGGAGGGTTTTTAGAAATTGTATGTGGTGCGGATGATGTCAGTTTAGCATGGTGACCTTGTCAATCCAGTCATTTGCTGCAGTACTGAAGTATGCAGATGGTTTTATTCTTCCCCTTCTAGTCACTAAAATGCCATGTATTGAGTGCTCAGCCAACAAGCTAAGACTGGCTTTTATATAGTCCTTTAACACATTAATTTTACCAATGTAGCAATAATATAGGAACTGTCCAAATACAGGATGTACATACAGATGACCTACTGTTTAAATTGTAAATTTAACCAATTCACTTGTGTTTAAATTAAATCACGGACTACCATAAACATTTACAAGTCATCTTTTTCATTTAATGTCATAGAACAGATGTTGTCATTAGTATTATTAGAAGTGTGTATACACTGCCATGTTAAATAACTTGACTAGTGTGTTTATGTTTCTCCATAAAATTAGTACTCAGAAAGATTAAATTCACTCTGAACTGAAGTATGTGGCTAATGTTTTAGCAGTATTTAAATAGGTATTAATTCCACAAGGAAAGGCGCAATGAAGATGAGCCTTTCAGGAAAAAAGTACCAACCAAGGCTTTCCTCTACCCCATGGGGGGACCAATGGAGATGGAAACATCCAGCACTGTGCAGACATCCTGCACCCAGTCCTGTGCCATGATTTGTCCAGGAACAAAGAGCACAGCCCTCGTTCCACTGAGTGCTTGCTCATAGTCTGGCTGTTTCCAAGGGAATGGGGAGGGATGTGCTGACCTCCATCCATCCCATTGCACTACTTCATTCCCACTGTGTCATTAGGAGGAATTAGGGGGAATGGGAATTCTTAATCATTTCAGAGCATTTTGCAGACTCTGTCTGGAGACCTATTTCCAACATATTTTGTTTTAATGAAGTTATATCCTTGTAAGATTCAACCTTTAGAAAATGAGGCTGTTCATAATTTGAGGAGCACTACAGTTTCAGTCAGTAGACTGAAAACATGAGCATAGACATATTATTTGCTTGCAATTAGGCCAGAGACAAACAAAACAGAAGGAATCACCTTAAAATCTCAGTCTGATCTTAATTTGTGATTCTTGGCTTAATCTCAATGATATTTCCACAGAGAAGAGATGGTGAGAAACCAGTGAAGGAGAAGATCAAAACTCAGAACAAATCCCTGAAGGGACATAAATCATGTGTATGTCAAGTGACAGGAGCATCTCATACTTAGCATTGGGATTCTTTGAAATAAAAGAGCTGGATTCTGTCAGGACCAGCACTCCATCAGAGCAAGCAGTAAAATATGGAAATATTTGTACAGCAATTATAACTTTATTTCATAAATTGCAATTGTTCCCCTTCCACACCAAGGTGGATCTACCTCACTGAAAAATATATGATCACTGGCAGGACTTCTGCATTAAAACTTCTGAATAAATTCATCTGAGCTAAAGAGGCCCCCAAGGTTGTTTAATACCCATAAGGTTATTCAGATTCTACCTGATGTCCATTACATCAAACAGAAGGGTGTTTGATTCTGATGAACTTGGCAAAGAAATTAATCCAGTGACTTGTTAAATATTTCCCATCTTTAAATATTTGCTTTTTCTTACCAGCTCCATTCTTTCTATGACATTTCAATTATTGGCTATTTCAGCTTCCTCTTTAACTTTGGAAGGTCATTTTCTCCATACTCTACAGTAATCCACATTTGCCTTATAGACTTATCTGTGTTTGTTTTTGTTTTGTTTTGTGTTTTTCAATTACAGCCTCCTCTTCTTGAGAAGAAGCTTTTCTTGAAAAAAAAAAAAAGCTGTGGTCAGGGATATGTCTCTGCTGAACCATTAACACTTTTTCAGGCAGAGCGAATTGCAAATTCCTATTTTATCTGTTTAGCACTAGTTTGGCTAGTACAAACTAAAACATGATGTTTCTATTCCCCAGATGGAATTTAAAATTTAGTTTGATACTGAGTAAGGATTAAGAAGTTTAAACTTTCACAGTCTTTCAGAAATATTTAAATATTTTTAATGTATTTTCCACTTGGAATTTCCATCATAGAGATACAATATGTCACTAATTATTTTTTTTCCAATGGTAAGAAGTTACACTGTAAAATATAGATGTGTCTATTTGAAGGTAAAAATCAGGGAGGGTGATGAATTCCCATTTTTATCTCAGTGTTGTCACCACTTTCATATGCTCCCATTCCATGTTTTCTTCATCTGGGAATGTTTACCCAGGGTGATAATCCTTAGATACATTATGTGTGGGCCAGCCAGTATTCAGAAGGTAAATCCGACAGCTCCTACTCAGATGCTCAGTCTTTTGCAATTCATAATAGCTGGTGCAAGAAATTCAAGATGTAGCCCACAGACTAAAATTCCAAAGAGAGCAGAGTCAGCCAATTTCTCTGTAGTATTGGTCATCAATATATATTGTGGTACAATATTTCCGTGCCATCTGAACTAATCACTAAGTTCTCTGAGCACATTTGACCAGGGCAACTGCAGTTTTGGCTCTTTCACCTTTGCCAGGTGCCAAAAGCTGAACTTTGCCATGTATACACTTAGAAGTAATTGCTGCCTAAATTGCAGCAGCCAAACCCA
This sequence comes from Odontophorus gujanensis, assembly GCA_013399175.1. Lineage (NCBI taxonomy): Eukaryota > Metazoa > Chordata > Aves > Galliformes > Odontophoridae > Odontophorus > Odontophorus gujanensis. The sequence continues at coordinate 399,155 of VXAB01012692.1, read as the reverse complement.
ATACCTCTTCAGAAAGGGTTCCTCTGACCTCATTTTCCCCTGCTCTTAGCGATTGTAACATGCTTCAATTCTTTTGCACTACTTTTTAATCTCTCAAAAGGAGAATTTCCTGTAAGTTGTATATGTAAGGGCAAATACCTTCCAATTCCTCGTTGAAATAACCATAATAATTGACCTCTTTGCTTACGGCCTTCCATCCTGCTCAGCGCCTTCAGTCCTTTTGAAGCTGAGCAGCATTCTGGGGGGGATTAACCTTCCAGTAAATGAAGCCATGCATGTTTTCAGGCTTCCTCAAGCCACTCATTTTAGGAATTGATGGTATGGGTAAACCATAAGTAATGTTAGATGGCATTGTGGCATTATGCTGCTCCCCATGTCAGCTGGTTCATCCCCAGTGATTCTCCAGCATTGGTACCACTGATTGATATAAAGTTCCTCATCTGCCCTTCTGCTGGGCATTGCTTTGGCAATAGGAAAGGACATTTGAAGTCCTATGGTAAAGTACAAAAAATGTTAATCCTTTTAATGTTTCATTCTTGTGTGAATTACATCTCATGTCTCTCTTTCCCTTCTAAACTCATTCGTTTGGTCTGCTTAGACACACCAATGAGGTGAAAACAGTTGACTGGTGCCACCCAGCTCTCAGTGACCTAAGTCCAGCTCAGGTCAGTAGTTATCTCTATCCATTTCTTTCTGATCGTTTTGTGGCCAGTGGCATAAAAGCAGTACCACATAGTACCATGCAGCAGAATTCTTCTGGTTGGAGATACAGGAGCAGGTATGGTGGCACTAGTTCCTTCCAGCACAGAAACCAGAAAATAATATGCTGGAACTATGGCCAAATCTTCAAAAAAATAAAATGAAATTATAAATTACTTTTTTTCCTGCTTTAGGTTGGGACATACACATTAACCCTTTAGTTAACTTGGGAAGATTGTTTGTAGTAACTCTTAGAGGTGGAACAAAGCCCTTCAGTGGATTGCTTCTGGCAGTTGGGAGCACATAACCCAGACTGAGCTGAGCTTATAAAGAAAATAAGGTAGGAGTAACAACTAAAGGAAAAATATGGTCTTAAATTTTTCATTGCCTCCTCTCTGGGAAGGTCACAGCAGAATTGAGGCATAAAACCAACCTCTTATCACTTCCCAGTACCCTCTACTGTTTCTCTTTAAGAAAAAAATAAATCCTGAAGGCAGACAGTGGAAGAAATCACTTCAAAGCACTGCAACACACAGGAAACTTAACTGGTGGCAATTATTAATCTTCATCTACTCCCCTCCTCCAGAGTTATTGCTACCGAGTTTGATTAACAGGGTTTGTACGATGTTTTGTGTGGCATCACTTAGTGCAGAAATGATTAGCTGTGATTAATACTGTTCATGCCGGGAAGGTGTATGTTTCTTTCACTTGAGGCTATGTCTAAGTTTGCATTTTCTGTTGTATAAAGTGCACATCATTGACAAGAGCTGCAGTGAAGAGGAAATAGCAAGGGAAGGTTCAGGTAAAGCAATTTTGGTTACAACACAATGATAAGAGGATTAATTGTGAGTAGGCAGAAAGGATAAAGGAAACTGGTAGCGTTTGGACCCAGGACAACTGGCATTCACTGTGAACTGTGAGAATATTCAATATTAGCATTTTTCTGATTTTTTTTTTTCCCCATTTTTTTGTTTTTTTTTTCTTTCTTTTTCCAAATTTATCTGTCTAGTATGCACTTCCATTTTCTGGAGGAAATTTCTACGCAAATGGTTATCTTCTTGTGTAAATTCTATGTTGTCTTATGGATTTCTGTACATCTCACTGCAGGTTATGATGATGTGTCAGGTTCTTCAGTCATAATGGCTGGTAATTTGTTGTAAGAAACCTTAAACCACTGTCCACTTGCTCCTGTTGACTTACTTAGACGTTGCTCTAAGGCCATTGCTTTTTGGACCGTTCACACTTCGGAAAGCAACTCATGATGTTTGGCATTTTCTGTTAGCGTAATCCTCCCACATTATTATTGTACATATCCAGAAAAACAATCCCTCTCAATAAACGTTATTCTCTTTTTTATTAAAAAGCATGTTTTTGTGACAAATATTTCCTGGTTGTTTGTTCTGTTTTGAATTATACAAAAGAAAGGAAGCTGGACTGGCAAGAAAAAAAAAAAAAAAGGAAAGAAAGAAAGAAAAGAAAATATGCTTATTAAAGGTTGATCTCATTGTTCCCTGTTGTTTTACAGTCCACTATGATCTAAGAAAACAAGAAATAAAGTTTTTCCCTTTAAATATCCGTGCACTTGCTTGCTCCCTAGTCTTTTTGTGCTAGTGAATGTGCCCTGTGAAATTAGAATGAGCAGGGAATATCAGATGGAAATGATAGGGAAATGGGCACAGGAGAGGCCAGCTGGTCCTATTCACACATGCTCACACTCTGACATGCACACACAGCTCCAAACTCACCCCTGCCCTTAGTCCCATGGCCAAAAGCAGAGGGCTGGCTGCTCTTGGCACACATGGGAGCAGAGTGTTGCAAGGAGACAAGAGGGCCCAGGAGGGACTGTTTCAGGAAATGCACAAAGTGATGGAAGGGGGAAGGGACAGTGGACAAACAGGCTTTCATGATGCTCTTACTGGTGACTAAAAGCCAGGAATGGTGACCGAGCATTTACTCACTTTCAGACTGAATAGGAAGGAGGAGAACAGGGAGGGAAGGGACAGATGTGAGGTCTCTGTTTGGAATGCTCTGGCTGAGCAGAAGCCTCTCCGGAGACAGATGAGCCCAAGTGGCAGTCAGTGCCACCAGGCAGCCGGCTGTGCACAACCAGATGGGTTCCTTTGTGTGCATGGTCTGTGGGTTTGATTAAGGTTTTGATTACTTGATTTATTTTTATTGTGATTGTTACTGGTCACACACAGCCTCCCTTTGACACCTTCCCTGTGGGTTTAGCAATACTGGCAACAGGATCGCTTCTACTGGCTATTGCCATATGTGTAACTCAGTGCCGTGGGACTGCCTGGAAGGTGCACAGACAGAAGACACTGTTCCACTCTGCCCTCCTTATATGTGCATGTTATGCTGTCAATAAAAGAAGATACATCATGGCACCAGGATGTTTTCATGACAGGGGGAACCAGGGAATTAGCATTCCCTGCCTACTGACCTCGATGTGAGTTGTCCAATGAGCCCATCATACCAAGCAAAGTGGCTGACATTTGGTAGGAATGTTTGTAAGGTGATGTTGCCTAGAGGTGCTGAGGTAAGTAGCATTATCTTCTTTTAGTGATGTTTATTGAATCATTTCATTCAAGTGGTCTGAGTTACACAGTCATTCTGAATTACCACCATGAGAATATGAACAAAGAAAACTAGCATCTTCAAGATAAGCATGTGATGGACACAGAGAAGGGAAACTGGCCTGTGTGCCACTCCGTAGAGATGCAGTTCCAGTGTGCCATTAAACCAGCAGAGGGTCTCAGCTGTCTAGGATGTGGATTTTAAGAGGTGGTCTCAGCCACTTGTCCATGAGCCATCACTGCTCTCTAAGCACACTCCTGCTGCTCACCAAAGTGGTCTGCCCAAGCAATCAGCCAGCCACAACACTTGTACAGATTCTGTTGGCAACAAAACCCATCTGTGTTATTGTCCTTTTCATGCTGGATTCTGTTTTACATTCAGGAACAAGAGATCATTTCCTGAAACAATTTTTCGGTAACAAAATCCCTGTTATTCTTGTGATATGCATGTCTTTTTCTGAGCTTGAATATAAATTACAACCCTTAATTCTCCACTGCCATTTTTTTTTTTTTAAACTATATTAATTACAGAGAAGTGCGCAACAACAGCCAGGAACATGCCAAAGTAGAGCTGGGAAACATTACTCCAATATAATTCTGCAGAAGGTTTTAGTTTAGTTTGTTTTATTTTGTTTTGTTTACTTGGTTTGTCAGACAATGCTGGAGAACTGGTGTTCTGAGGTGGGAACATAATTCACAGTCTAAAAAAAAAAAAAAAAGAAAAGAAAAAAGCCTACAACATACACACACACACACAAAAAACACCCCCTCCAAAAAAAATACAATGAACCCACGAAACAACATTCTGTAGCTTTACAAAATAAAGATAGTCAATTGCTTTGGAAGGACCTGGCATTCTGAATTGCTATTGTATATAGTTTCAAAACAGGAAAAAAAAAAAAAAGGAAAAGAAAAAAGAACAATATCTCTCCAACACCATCAGTGAGGTTAGCTACACAGAAGGCATTTTTCTCTGGCTTTGCAAGTGTGCCACATCCCTTTTCCTTTCAAAGGAGGCATTAATAGAAATCATCTTAGAGGGAGACAGTTGGGTACAGCATACACACTCAGACACAAACATAAAAGCCAAAATGAAAGAACAAATCTACATTCACCAAATAACTGCTGGCTTCTTTCTGAATTGGCAGGGATTAAGGTCTCGTTAACACAGCATTAACCTGGCTGACCAGCAATGTTCGCCTGTTTGTCAGAAGGCAGAATCCAGTGGCTATAAATGCAGCTCAGCCTGTGTTTGCCTCCAAAACAATACATGTCAATAGTGCAGTGCTGAGCTCTGTGCTGATCAATGGCTGTGTGTAGCTCCCTACCTGAGGGCTTTATTATTAATACAAGTGTAGGTAGGCTAAATATTGAGTGACATTATTAGAACAGGATTGTCCTTCCCGAGGTGACTTTGATTTATGTTAACTGAACTTGGAGCCCGCTAACACTTAGCCAGACATCTGCTTATACCTGTAAGAAACTTTATTGCTTGCTCTTCCCATCAAGGGAATTGTACCTTCAATAACCAAAGCAAGATTATTAAAAATGACTTTTAGCGTGCTGGCAACTTGAGTTAACATTTAGAATCCATCTACCCTCTTGAACAAAAGACTCAGTTATCTCACTTCAGCTTCTGCAGGGGAACAAGATTTGACTAGTTTATAAGAGACTCCAGAACCTTCATCCTCTTAAACTTAGTGCATGGTGCTAAAAAGTAAGACCTGGCATCTCACAGCAACTCTAGTTTAAATAAGGGTCCCATTTCACCCTAAGAACGAAGTGCATGGTAAACAAGGACTAGTTGCTGAAGCAGGAAACTCCCACTCAAAGCCTGGCACAAATGTTGCCTCAGGCATTGTGACTACTTGCATATTGATGTCTAAAAAGGCATCACAGGACCACATGGACCTGACCAGAGGTCACTCACAAAGGTTCCTAGTGTAACTCCTGCAGTTCCTCAAGTGTCACCACTTGCTACAGCCCCAGTGGGCTTCAGAAGCTGATGCTAAGCTGAGGAAGATGCTCCAGCACACAGTTGACCATAGGAACACTTGTTCTTTTAGGTTTGGTAGTGACCAAGTGTTGGACATGTGACCTGAGAGCTGGCTGGTGAGAGGCACTCTAATAGTCTCTTGAATAATACTTGAGCCTGCTCTCATAAAAGAAAGCCTATTGACCAAAAAAATAAAAAGAAAAGAGACAAACTGCTGCATATAATGGCCCTTGGTTGCTAGCACATGAAGTATGGCTGAGATCTCCCTCTGAAGTGAGCATATATATGCATGTTTAGATAACATATCCTTTACCAGTTCTGATAATAAACGAGATGATCTTGTGCTCACTTGAAATATAGCAATGAGATTACTAAAAATGCCACTTGGTATAGAATATTTTTCTGCTGAGGAACATAAAATTTGTGTAGTGAGAGGGATTCTCTGGTGGATTCCAAACCATCAACACTTGGAAATAACTTTCAACACCCAGTGACATTAATTTCACTCGACTTCATGTCTTAAGGTCAAAAACATTAATCAGCACTTCTATCATTAGCTCAGTTTCCTTTTCTATTAAGCGATTATGATCACTTACTATTAATGAGTCGTGAAGTATTAATAAACTTTTGCTAGTGTGAAATTGCTAAACAGTAATTATGGCATATCCTGTATGGATGGTTTGTTCCACAATGTACATTTTGCTTAATGTTTGTTAAAAACATCTACAAACCAAAACAGAAAATAATTAACTAGATACAGCTGAGGATGCAGAATGGTATTTTCATCACACTGACAGTCAATAAGGAGACAAAGCAGATCATTTTTTTGTGTCATTGTTGGAATTACTGTATTTCTGGACCTTGTGATTTCCATACTTCTTTATTTGAAATAGCACTACCAAGGTTGCTTACTGAACAGGATGAAAGAAAACATCACGCTGTTTAAGAGCTCTAGTTTTAACTTCTGTTATACGTCCACCATTCTGGTACTGAGACAATAAGGTTAAAAAGCAAAAGGCAGACCCTTTCAGCCAGCACAGAAGAGAAATAATGCAGCAAATCCCATTGCCAAAGAATAACGTCTGAATACTAGCTTGACTTTCCTGTAGCTTGCTGTTGTTCATGGGCACATCTGAACAGCCATTTCCAGACGCTCATTTGGAGCTTGGCTGAGGATTTTATTGGTTAGTTGACTTTTTTAAGCACTTGTCAACCAGGAGCTGGACTAACAATGGCTGATTGGCTGGAAGGCAACTCTGAATGCGGAATTTATCAGGAGGGTATACTAAAGAAAACAAATGAGCATGCAGTGATAACAGTTTTTCAGCTAAACTACCCCCATTCACAATTCCCTGGTTTACTCTCATAAGGGATATTCATTGAGAGGAGTATACCTGACAGAACCACTCTCTTTTGTATCCAAGCCAAATTTCCTGGACCACCCAAATGGAGGAATAAAATCAACAGAGTCACACTGTCTTCACTGCACACTACTTCAGTGAATTTCCTTCCACCTCACAGTAGCCCTTAAAAGGTCCTTCCCGGAGTTGCTAAACCAGTATCAACATGTAACAGTACTGCCCCTTTACAACAAATCTCATCAAAGTGATGCTGAAAAACTACACATGGTTCCAATAACTGCCACAAGCATGATTCTAAGACACTGTGAAAAGCATGATTAATAAGGAATCTCATCTGAAAGCTGCTACATACTGTCTTGGACACTGGTTTTAAGCACCTAACAAGGAATAGAAATTAACAAATAAATAGGAACTTTTCCAGCCAATAGACAAAGCTTCAGCAACGCTGGGTAGATGAGTAGTAAATATAGAATAATTCGGAATAGAAAAGTGTCACCATTTTAGCTGAGAAGGTAAGTAGATGTAGTAAGTTTAAACACAATTTCTAAAAATCAGAGAAGGTTGGTTTTTTTTGTTTGTTTTTGTTTTTGTTTTTTATCTCCCCAGACAAAAGCTGCATTCAAAGGAAAATTCAGGAACGTCCTACAGCTTGCAGAGTGCTAGAGGACAGCCTCTTAGCCTCTAATGGGTAAAAACATGGCATTTGGAGTTGTCAGTTTGAGACATCAGCACAGTTTTTGTCCTGACTTTGAAGATTCATTGTATTCTCAAATGCAAGAATGAGACATTATTCTCCTTGTTACTTCAGCCATGGAGCAGTCACATGTGCCTATCTGGGAAGGGTATTATTGTGTGGCTGCTTGACTTCTACACTGAAGACAGATAATACCAGCATGGTGCACTCAGTGCCACTGCTCCAACTAATGTTCTGTCATACCACCCCACAACTAATGATTCACAGCTGTATTTCATTTCAAATCTGGAGTTAATCCGTCAGGAACTTAACAGTGCTATAGTCTTTGCCTTCTAGTATCAAAATGGCAAATGCTCAAGCTCAGTAGAAAAGAATGTCTTGCATAGTGTAGGGTTGAGTGGATGCAAAAATAAACTAACCAGTTTCTGTCTTCAACAGAAGCTGTGGCATTGTGAATAACAGTTCAGCCCAAAGTATGCTGTTGCACAACACAACACTGCTGGGACAATCATAACTTTACGGGTAGCTGAGTGACTATCCATTTTTACAGATGTTAAGTATCACGTCCTTAGAGAGTTATAAAGCAATACTGTTCCATACTGGAAGAGCTGTATCACTCTGCACTAGTGAAGGGGATCCCAGCCTGTATGACTTGTACTAATCTCAGGAAGATTATTAAAACATTAATTCACATCTCTTGTCTTCATCTTCCCGGCTTGACTCTCACAGTGTTCATTACTAGATAATATGCCATTATATCATCTAAGTTTTATAACTCTCTGAGGATACTTTGGGTCAAAAATGAGCCTGAGATTCCAGGGCACAAGAGAAATATAATTTTCATTTGAAGAAACAACAAAGCGTAGGGAGAATTATGACCAGCAGAAGTCATCATAGCCAACTGTCTACTGAAAGCAATTTTACTTTAATTGCACCTGAAAATGGCGGTTCCTTAATATGTAGAAAGGCCAGTAATCACTTTGTGGGGATTTGTAGGGAGCAACTGAACTATGCCTTGGATACATGCACTGTGTAGGATTACCCAGGAAACCCAGCCATGCGTATAAGAACATCCAGTTAACTTAAAACGTGGCAATTCCTGTAATCAAATTTGTTGTGTAAAGATTAAGCACTCCTAAGTGTGAGGGGGTGACTGGCTCATTAGCACCTCTCCCTCATTCATTATGGTTGCCAGCAAATCTTAGTAAGAGTAACTGAGTAAGAATAACCATCAGTGGATGGCCAAAGTGGATGCAGCAACACATGAGGTTGGGATCAACTCCACAACATTCATAGCACTGTCAAAAGTTGAGTTTCTCCAGAAATCAACCCCTAGTATTGGGGGACTACTGAAAACACAGGTTCAGTTCAGTTCTCAGTGTTGGCAGTGGATGAGCAGAGGTTCAAAACTCTAAAATTAGGCTTGGAAAAATAAAACATTAAAGGTGAGAGATGTCTAGACATACACACCTCCTAAAGTAGTACCATGAACAGTTCTCTTAGGCTGTGAACAAATGACAGGATTGCTTTTCACCAATATTAAAAGGAGATCATAAATATGATAGTCCTTTAATGGGAAGTAGTCACCAACCATATGGTCATGTCCAGCTAGGGGTTATATTGCTTGACCAAGCAAATGATGCTGAGGCAAAGTCAGAGCTCATTTAAAAATCTCATTCCTCACATTTGACAGGGGTTTACCCTGCCATTTCCATTATTTCCTCTCTGAAGGCCAGTTTCCACCTACACTTTTTAAGGGTTTGTATTCCACTACTGGACATCAGAGTATCCCTAAAATAGTTGTATATATGCTGTAAATTCACTTTTAAAAATAGATTTCTAGTTGATAATATTCCATAAATTTGCTCAGAGAAAAAGCTGTAGACTTTAATCCCCTTCAGTTTTGAAACACTTTTAGTCCATTAGAGCCACGTAAATACAAAGCAGAAAACTGTAACATGCTACAAAACAATACATTTGCACAGCCATGCGTACATAAATATGATTTGATTGATGACTTGAAAAATTGAGAACAGTCCAAAGTTTCCTGAGCAAAATGCCTGCAGTGGAATAACTTTCAGTTGTGATCAGGAAATGCTGACCTCTTACTAGGTGATGTAAATGTGTTTGTCAACAAGAAAAGATGATCTTCTGTTAAAGAAATAGAACAGCTAAAAATTTGCCCTGGTGTGCAGTGCACATGGCTCACTGTTATGGCAGATAGCAAGCTGATGAAGCATGCTTTCTGAGTGGAATGAGACATTCAGCTCAAATATTCAACAGTGCTTCCTCTTGAAGGAAGCATTAGGACAAGTAGGAACTTCATAAATAAAACACAATAAGATCGTCATCTTCAGCTTGGATAAAATTGGTATCAAGCATGCGGACATAACTATACACGTTACAGTCACTCACAATCAGTATGGCTGCCAGGAAATCTCAGAGAGCCTATAGCAAGTGACAAACCAGAAAGAGTGACATCCTCTGTTCATTTCCCATTGGGCATATTCCTTACAGGCTTCAGCTTTGCAGATGCTTTTGCTAAAAATGACAGAGGATGCTTCAAAAAATTATGCTTCAAACACCTGTGTAATACAATAAAGCGATGGAAAGTACAGCAATAATAGCAGAATAGCACAATCCTAGGCTGCAGCAAACGAGAACAAGCCCAAATGTAGCAGCTGTAGACACAGAAACAAAGAAAAAAAAAAAATCTGCTTACATTGGGAAGGCCTCTGGTAGGCAGGAATCTCCAGCAAGATACCCTTACCTCCACTGCCAACCCTTAAATGAGGTCTGGGAAGGGATGGATCCTGGCTCCACCCATTCCTATCATTCAGGTGCATTGCATGCACCTGAGCTCCCCTGGCTTGTCCCTGCCTTCCCACCAGGAGCTCAATCACAGTTTCAGGCTGTGGTTCAGCACTTCTGCTACAACCTGGAAAGGAAAGCCAAGTAAAGAAGAGTGTTTTGTTTTATTTGAAATTATAAGCAATAAAGTCCACTGAATTGAAGTCCCAAGTAGTAATTTAAAGGTCAAACTATTTTATATCATGATGTTCTTTTCTTTCTTAGAGTTATCATTTTATGCTCCTGCCACAAATTAACGTTTTATTGTATTGGCCATTGTCAATGGGCACAAGCATAGGAAGAAATATGTACATGTAAAATGGGCAAAGGCAAAACAGGCATGAGAAGAATGTTGCTCAGCACTTTTGGTACACTCTGGTGCATGTAGCTCAACTCACGCTTGTCCAGAATAACAATATTTGTCTGGAATTTTGCTGTCAGTACATAAAACTTAGGGATCGGTCTATAACCTTCTGGGACCCCACTAACTTTTTTTCAGTGAGCAAGGATAAAACAACAAAACAACACCTTCCTGTTTCCACAGAGAAGAACCATAAATAGTATTTTCCTGTAATCACAGAATCACAGAATTGTAGGGTTTGGAAGGGACCTCTAGAGATACTTACTCTTCCAGCATCCAACCAGTCTCACTGTAAGGTAATTCTTGAGCAAACTGTGGCTTACTTCCAGCTGGTAGCCCCCAGTGGATTCCTTAATTGAAGATTTCAAAATTCACAGAAACCACTTATAAATTCCATTGAAATTGGGAAGATCACGTGTACCACTGTTAATCAGAGGTCTAAGTGTTGTGCAAGCTATAGCAAGATTATGACCACAGTCTTTCTGCATTCTCCTGGGAGCAAGAATTTGGATGCATTCAAAGACTACTGACGACTTCATTCTCATTCATGTTTCATTTCCTTTTGCATGACTACACAGAAGAAATGGACTGCCTGCAGTGAATTGTGTCTCTGAAAGATTCCCTGAGTGGCTACATCCTACAGAAGGTGCAGTTAAAGCATATTCTAAAATGATAGTCCGGACAAAGAGCATAGCTATTGTTGGTGTATACTGTAACCACTTTAAGAAAATTATCTGGTAGCATATAACTCATGTTACATGACAACATTTTGCAAAAGAACGGATAAAAGATTAACTCACTAAAAGCCATTACCAGGGTCTCTCGTTTGAATCTCAGAGAGGTTTGCAGGCATTCTAGGATATGACCCAGTGAATGGTATTGAATAGGCAACTACTCCTTCTCCCAAGATTTTACACTGCAGACTAGGTTACTCTTACTCTTTAAGTGCAGAAGATGAAACCTGACTTTGTCTATCTTAATAATCGTTTGAAGATCTCTTTGAACTCACATCTCTTTTGTCAAGACCATGTCTGATGCCATTACAGCTTTAAGATGCCCCACTGTGTTTATCAGTGCAGTTTAGCTCTGTGTTGAGCAGAAATACACTAGCTAGATGGAGACTGTGATGAGTGCTCTGTAACTAACATGTATAGTACCCCAAACCAGTCATAGTTTGTGCAAATACTGCACTTACTTGTACAAATATTTTCTTAGTGACCCTCAGAAGCTTGAGATAAACTCACACTGCCTCAATGTCTCTGATCTTTCCTTCATGAAGGAATTGTCCCAGTTTAAATGACCCCACTGCGAGCAAGGGGAGTGCAATCTTTCCTAGTGGAGCTCATCTTGATTTCAGTAAAGCAGAGGTGTGGCAACATGCCCACACTACCACATCATTCACTGAAAGCAACATATTACATTTCTGGGAAGTTCACAATATAGTGGGAGGCTGTCCTTTTGTTCATAGGTCATGAATTCTCTGTTTCACTCCTCTGCAATACAGAGAGTTGTTAGAACAATTTCCCTTCTGTTCATTTAATGAAATCACTCATCAGGAATATTTAATTAAAAATCCATCCTTTGAACTCTCAATTCAGGAAAATAAAGGAATTCCAAGTAGTTTAACTCTCTCAGGAAATGAGATGAAAGGAGTACAGGCACGTTATGGAAATACATTGATAGAGGACTTGTGGGACAAATGATGTCACCAACCCAATGAGAAAGGAAGAATCAGGGAGAAAATTCCAGAGTGAAGCTGATTTTGGCTAGGTTTTGAGCCACCTTAGAATCATATAATCATATAATTATTAAGATTGCAAAAGACCACTAGGATCATCCAGTCCAACCATCCACCCACCACCACCAATATTGCTCACTAACCATATCCCTCAGTGCCAATTCTCCACATTCCTTGAACACCCCCAGGAGCAGGACTGCACCACCTCCCTGGGCAGCCTGTTCCAATGCCCAGCCACTCTCTTCAGCTTTCTCCTGGGCATTTTAAGGCTGCAACTTCCACACATGGGAAAGCAGCTGGGAGTTATGCATATCATTTGTCAGAAAGCTCACCAATTTTTCCCCACGAGACATGGATATAATAATCATTTTCAAATAGAATCTGGAAGTGATGCTATTCAAGATAGTCAAATCAGGCCTAAAAGCCTGGGCTTAATGATATGACAACTGATGGAAAATTCTTCCTGCCCTCACTAATGGAAGTAAATAGACAAGTGATCATAAAACTATATAATTTGTAGGAGATGAAATGCTTTCTTAAACTTTTCAACTAAGAAACAGAAAAATAACATAAACAGAAGCAGAAACAGAAGGTTGCTAATGGGCTTATCTCTACAGCTTCAGTTGGGAAGATTAAATTTAGCAATATTCTCCTTGTGAGATTGCTTCCTCCCTCAGGCAGTAATTTTCATAGTACCTATCCCCAGGTATGACTTCTTTCTGATTAAAAAAGTGCTTTTCTGACGTTGGCCAATCTGATGATCAATAGTTGCAGCCTGAGTGGCTCTCAGTTGTTACTCTCTGGTCATATGTGGAAGCTGAGACTGTCATTCAGCCTTCCATTACAAGTCAATTCAACCCCAAATTGCAACCAATTTACCAAAGAATACATAACAAACAGATCCAAAAAGATGCGATCATCATCTATCAAAACATCTGCCCTCCAGATATGGTGAAATTGGGATCCTACCAGCATAAGCTTCTGCACAAACATGCAGACAAAAGTCAGTTTGGTTAACTTGGGCCTAACAAGGCTCAACAATGTTTTGGTAAGATCACTGGTTACACACCTCACAAAATGGAAACTGTGCCACCATTTCCATTCATTCTTTAACAACAACAACAAAAAAGAATAGAAGGAAAAAGAAAACCAATATTAAAGTTATCTAATATAATAATCTAATAATCTATCCCCTTTCTATTTGTTTATGACTTCTCAGAGACTGTGTACTCCCTCTCCATTTTTTGTAATGTGTCACACATGTCCAGACATCTTGTGTTTCCCACCTCCTACATGGTATGAGATGAGCATTTGAATTCAACAGTGCACCTGTACTCCCTATGAGCTCCATGCCATGGATTGCCTTAGAAACTTGTCATGCACTGTTTTGTGGGAAGGCATGGCAGCTCATCACATGCAGCTAACAGGACAACACCAGGCTGCATGGGCTGAGAGCCAGGTCAGTGTTTCCCTGGTCCCTGCTTGCCCTGCACCTTCCTCCTGACCCCTGGCATCTGATGTGTCCCCTTGGGTCACTATGGTTGTTTGTGGAGCTGAACCATAACACGGATTCTTGAAAGGCACAGCCTGAAAATAGCTGTTAATAATAAACTGTTGTATCAGCACAGCTGGGAGGTTACAAACTGCAGGGAGGTGGGTGGGAGCTGGCTGGGGGAAACGAATCTTGGCCATCATCTTTGCTGCTGAACCCCTCGTCTCTCCAGCTACTCTTTCCAGCTGCAGCAGGGGGTTAGCGAAGAAGCCTTGATGGGGTGCTAAGATATTAATATCCACACTGATATTATGAACCTCGTTCAGGGGGCATTTCAACCTTTTATTGCTGCTGCCGCTGTGAAACCAAATAGCACGCTGCTTTCTGCCACTTTTTCACATACTACTTCTGAGGACAACAGGGAATTCAATGCCAGATCAGGCTGTGATCTTTTCGGTATAGTGCCTTGTTGTAAACACTGGCCAGCAAGACACTTCTAAGGAAAGCAGCTCATGGCTGCTGTTACACGTAAATCCTTCACCTGGGAACTATCTTACCAGCCCCAGTGGTTGGGAGGTAGCTGAAGACTATCACTATGACCCTGCTCTTTACAGAAGAGCTCATATCTGGTTTACTATTTTAGGAATATGGATTCTAACTGATACACAGAATATTGGTTATCAACATTGAACAACATTAAGGTCAGACAAACTGTACTCTTTCAGCTAATTTCAGATTTGGAAGCTGAGGCATGGTCTTAAGTGCTTGCATTCCCATGATGATGCTTTGAGACCCATGACTGTGGTTGTATCAGCACCAGTATCTAACACTGAGGCTCAAAGTGCTGACAGTCCAAATACACTAGAGAAAGAAGTATGCTAATCCTTACTTCACAGATAGATAGAGATCTAAGACAGAGAGAAATGAGGGACCTTCCTCAGGTCATACAAAGAGTCAGTAGCAGGAACTGAGTAAAGATTGCCCTAACCATGCCCAGCGCGCTAATATCTTGACCTTTATTTCAAGGCATTTACGCTTCCATAGGAAAGAATTATATAGCTGGTGGAGGGAAAGCAGTGTGCAGACAATTAATTACACTTTTACCTGCCCTTTCTTTCTTTGTTCCCAGTTACCTCCTGGCCCCACAGCCTGAATCATGAATTCTGGAAGAATTTCCTCCATTCAGGGAATCTGCACCTAGAAGATAAATAGAAGCTGGAGGAAAAATGCCGAGATGATAGAGTAGGTGGAGGAGGTTTTCTATGCGACCAACGTACTTCAATAAGCTCCTCATCTCATCTCTGTGCAGATACTCCAAAGAGAGAAAAAGCCTGAACACTTGTTTTTTCCCTCCAGGTAACAACTGCAGACGGTAGGTTGTTGAAGAGTGTTCCAGCTCTTCAAAAAGTGAGTGGTAAAGACAGAGATGCATTAAAAGAAGAAAAACTCTCTGTTTTGTTTCATGCCCTGAGAACTCCCAGATAGGTGCAGAAGAGCTGAGGAGGCATTTGCATCAGTAACTGTAAAGGCTGAGAGGGGCGGTAGAGGATTTTTTAAAGTGCTTATGGGATTTAGGAACATAAGTCCCACTGACAGGCATTATGTTCCTTAGCAGTGCCTGAAATGCCACATTGCAATTAACACCTGGAACAGCAGATTTTGTGCATTATCCTTCATAACTGCAGGTGATGTTGGATTAGATTTAACTTTCTATTACACAAAGAGATTTTTTTTTGTACTTGCATTGGCAACAAAGTTATGCTCTTGCAGCTCTGCTGTGCTTCAACGTCACAGCCTTCCCTTTGCAGGAATCCTCAGGCACAGCATGGCTGTGCCTGGAGCCCTGCTCTCACCAGACTCACACTAAGTTCTCTCAGAGTCTCCTCAAAAGGCATTGAAATGCATGAAACCGTACTTAGCCCTCAGGGGCAGAGGTGTTGAATTGTGCTGGATACTGTTCTTTGGTTTTCAAATTCATGAGGATAAATTCAGAGCTGGTTTTGTCCTGCACAATCATTCGCCTGCATGGATGGAAGCCAGGAGACATACAAAGTCAATCCCAAGTGTTGCTGGCTTGTCTAGCTTCTGACCCGAAGACACACATACACATTCACACTATATCGTCAGCTTTTCGTATAAGTCACGTTTGTGAAAAAAGGAACTGACCGTGACAAAACAGTGGATGCTTAGTAAATGGAGAGCCACAGCTCTCTCCTGCCAGCAGGCTCTGTACGCTTGGGGAAGCTCTGAACAGCCACAATTCAGATGCTGACCCAACTAATCCTGCTAATCCAATACCCCGATGTGCTCCATTAGCCTGCAAAAGGAAAACATGGATATTTACAACTGTTGCCAACCTACACTGTAGAGGGGTGGCCTGTACATTTCTCCATGCCAGCCAAAAGGGCAATACTAGGACGTGGCCAAAGGAGCTCACAGAAACTGTGCCAACCCATGAAACGAGCTCCTTCTCGGAGTCCTCTGGAGGCTGATGTGTTTGCAGCTGTATGCCAGAAGCCACCGATGCACTCCGAGGCTATAACCAATTTATATGGCAGAAACTTTTTATTTCATGACATTGTAAAGAGTGGAGTGATCCTGCACTGCCAGTCACTGTGAATCTGCTGAGGCACAGGAGCAATCTATCTCAGGCCTTCACTTTAGTGCTCTGAGTTCTAGAAATAGGTTTTACATGGACATACACAGTCAGCGTGAATCAAATACAGCAGCTACAGCAATAGAGTGAGAAAACCATTTTCATTTCTCTTTAGGACCTCAATTGGCACTGTTAAGTGCAAGTATATAGTGCCTAAGCCCATAAAAGCTGTGAGCTTTGAATTAAAGATGGAAACATCCGTGTGGGAACAGAGAGTGAAGGAATCTTTTAATCCTACAGAAACTTCTAGGTAGCAAAAAGAAGTGGAAAGATGCTGTGCATGAATGTGTGTGTATGGCTGAGAAGCAGCATACTCTTCGTAGTGATAAACTTTAAAATATGATTTACTCAGTGCAGGCAGCAGCCTCAGACATCAAAGCTTCAGACTCAGTGCAGTGTCAAAAAACCATGAAGCTTTAAGACTCAACCAAACGTCAACACCAAGCTGAGGCCAAAGCTTTTACTCTTGAGACTGCTGGCTGAAAGGATTAGATTTATTAATAAAAAGAAAAAAAGGGGGAAAAAAAAACACCCTCTCTAAAACTGCTGGTAGAAAAATAAATGACTAAATGTATGTTTGCTCAAGTACGTCTTTATTTATCCTGCTGTGCTCCACACATCAGTAAACTCATTGCATTTTAAATGGAGGCTAAAACCAGTTGTATACGCACTAGTCAACGAACTAATGATAACGAATGTATCCAAGCGCAGAAGACAAAGGTTTGCTTTTAATCAAGGACGTGAAACAAAAACAAAGGTACCAACAAATCCAGGCATTTTCTCTCATGCTGCAGAGTGGATTGCTGTGGAGCCATACACAACTATTTCCTGTGTGCACACAGTTTTACATAACCACTGATGATCCACCTGGGGTTAGATGTGGGAGCAGGACTGACTCCAGCTGTCAGACACAGTGGGAAGGGGTTTCATAGTAGAGACTGCTCAAGGTGACTACCAACTGCTGTGTCCCCTCTGTCCATACAGTGGGGCCTGACCTAAATATGCGATGCTACCATAAGTTGAGGTCTCTTGTGCTGAGCTCTGAATGTATTTGGAAAAACTCCTTCTACAAACAATATGCAAATCACAACAGGTGACGTATAGAAATGGGAAACACCTAAAAGTTACCATCTCTCTTCTATATATGAATAATAAACCTTAGCACAAAAGTGGTATGTACCCTTCCCATTAATTTCAGTGGGGATTTTCAGTGCCTCTCAGAAACCCTGCCAGTTGCCCAACCAAGCCTTTTGTACAGTCTACAAAAGAGATGGGAAATGGCTACAAAGCCCTCCTGTAGTCACTATGGATATTCCTTTCCTTTAAGCCTCATAGCTTCACCCCAGACTTTGCTGCTGAGTGAACACTGGGGGAAGACATGACTGGAGAACCTCCTTTCTATGAGCTATGAGCCTGACACCTTCTGCTCCTGTTGCTCGGACTGAAAAGGGAGGGAAGTTGAGTTTATTTGGATTTCACACACTCGTATGAGCAGGTGACTGAATTGCTGCGGGGAGACACTGTTTTGCTTTCAGCAGAGTACACAGATTTACACAGAGTCTGCAGCAGCTGGTGGGCTGCAGCTGAAGCGATGGTAGGCATTAATGCTGCTTGCATAGCTTATCTACAGGTCTGCTTTGAGAGGTTTCATTCTCTGAATTGGAATTGGGCTCCTAGTATTCTGCACAGAAAAACACTGCCTCCTTTCCATTACGATTTTGCAGACCAATTGAGTTCTAAGGGACACTTGTTACTGTTTCCCACCGTTTCTTACCCTCTCAAGGTATACACTAGACAACAACTTCTCTCCGTGAACCTTCATGGGAAATCTGCACATTTCATAGTCCAACCTTCAACCTGCCCAGTGTAAACTGGCAAAATAAATAAATAAATCCACCACTGACAATAACACTGATTTGTTTCAGTGCAAAAGAGAACTAAGTCTTTTCCTGTAGGTATGTAAGTCTGCTGCTGACATGGAACAAGAAGGAAGGGAAAAAAAGGAGGAAGATAAACGATCGAATGAATAGCCCAGATAGGAGTCTGGCAGCCTGTAAAATTCCATCTCTTCTGCCACTTATTAACACTAAGACCATTTAAGAGGTGTTGTATTGTTATTTCGGTAGCAGGGCAGCAAACCAAGCTTAGTGACATGGAACGTTGTCAATAGTGCTACAGATCTGCTGGAGGACTTTAATTGGGTAAGAACATATGTCAGTAGGAGGTGGGGGCTGAGATCTTTTTATTAGCTAAAGATGTTACCAGGCATGGTAGCTTTTGAGAAGGAAAAACTTTCATTCTTTTGTTTCTTTTATCACAAAAATCTACTAAACCACAAACTGTTCAGCTTTGCAATGAAAGAGCGCCTTTTGTGCCGTTTGTATTACCTACTGTGCTCTTATTATTAACGGTTTTATGCGTAAGAACAGCTCATGGAAAAAAAAACATGCTCTTAAGAGCTTGGAAACACTCCCTGCAAAGCTTTCTTCCTTTGCTCCCACCCCAGAATCTCAATCAACAAGCGGATTTGTATTCAGGTTCCCCCCTCTACCCTGCAAGTCACTTTGGTGAAATATTAATTCCTCCTTGGATTCCAGAAAAGCCGTAGAAGAACAGCTTGAGACACTTCCTTCCCCCTGGGAAAGGCCATCTGAGTCCTGTTGGGTATCTCTGAGCAGGAAGGTTATAGGTTACAGAGACAGGAAACCTCCTGACCTTCATGAAGGAATGATGAATCTGAGCGGCAGTCAAAAAAAGCCTGTTGGAACACGGAGATGAGCCTCACTGCACCTCCTGTCTGAGTGTAAGGCAGGGAAACACAGGAATCCTGAGTCTCCCTCAACAGAAAAAGGAACTTGCTTGATCAGAGATCCTGTGCAGCTGGGGAATGATAAATTATCACAAGCTCAAGCCTAGAGCAAACACATTTGGTCCTTCAGCCTGCTGTCCTGCTACGCTCTACCACAAGAATCTCTTCTCTGCTTTTCTGCTATATTTTAACCCTAGGTTAAACAATTTTTGTCAGTGAAAAGGGCTGGCTTAACTGGATAACATGGGATGGAACAAATGTGGGAGCTCTGCCCCCTCCCCACAGAAAGATGGAGAGAAGCGCTGGGATTGTTCACTATTGATCTCCACCTGATAACAGGCAATAACTGTAAAGTTTCCCACTCTCATCCCACCATGTACACACTAGCACTGATGTGAGTTTAGTAGTGCTGTTCGGTGCCGGTTTGATTTGCAGAGCAGTTGTGGAGCATGCCACACGGCAGCTTCCAGAGGCAGCTAAGCCTGCAGCTCCAATCCAAGTGTGCCCCAGATATGTACCAGCTCTTAGTGGGAAAGTGACAGTCTGCACTAATGACTGGTCCTCTGCTGAGTGTTTAGAATCACAGAATCATTAAGGTTGGAAAAGATCACTAAGATCCAGTCCAACTGTTACCCCATCCCCATCATGTCCACCGACCACGTTCCTCAGTGCCACATCTCCACAGTTCTTGAACACCTCCAGAGACACCTCCCCACCTCCCTGGGCAGCC
This sequence comes from Odontophorus gujanensis, assembly GCA_013399175.1. Classification (NCBI taxonomy): domain Eukaryota; kingdom Metazoa; phylum Chordata; class Aves; order Galliformes; family Odontophoridae; genus Odontophorus; species Odontophorus gujanensis. Next base: position 379,190 of record VXAB01012692.1, on the reverse strand, counting down.
TGTGTCAGTGCATCACCCCTCTTTCTAAGAAGAAGTGTTTCCTAATATGCAACCTGAACCTCCCTGGTGCAACTTAAGGCCATTAACAACATGCCTAGTAGGGAAGTTCAGACTGGGAGATGAGGGTACACCCAAAGTAACTCTCCTTCACTTCGAGAGGCAGAAAATTCAGGTGCTCCCACCGTAAGTGTGGGGAACAGCTGGCCTTGTTCTTGTCATCTCAGGGACTTCATGGAGTCTCCTAGCCTAGAATTAATTCATCTTAAAGCAAGATGAACTGAGACAACTGCAATGAAACCATGCAGTGGGCAAAGGAGTGATGTTTAGGGTTCTTTCTTTTGATACTGTCCAACACTCCAGGAGAGTTTCATAATAAATTAGTTTTAATTTCCCAGATGTACAGTTGTTTCCCCTGAGTACATCGTCTCAGAGACGCAGATAATACCAGCTCCCATGTATCTCTGGGTAACGTTTTGCCCTTTTTAGAAAAAAGAACTTTAGACACGCAGCCCTGAAGTTAAAATTGCATGCAACTGATCAATGTTCATGGTTAAATATAATCAAATAAGACATTTCTCCTCTGATTAATTTCAAGTGCATTGTCAAAGGAGGTACAGTTAATATCAAATTCACATTGCAAGGCAAAAGGGGCAGCACAATGTCTCTGTACTTTTCTGCTGCCAGGTTTGATGAGGAAGTAGGGTCTGTACCACTCTAAGCAGGGAGGAGCACGGCTCACACAGATAGAAAAAACGGGTGGTGTTCTTCATGGTTCACCAATAGGGGACAGCCTTTCGCATATTTGTCAGATGAACATATTCTCAGATGGCATTTCCCAGAGGGAATAAAGTGTCTCAAGTTGTTTTTCAAGCTCCTGTGCACTGTCTGAACAGATAGTTATGAAATTGCATTGCTAATGCTTGCCGTGGAAAAGCTTTCTATTACATGCTACAGTGAAAACATTCAAGACATAGCTACATGTACTCACTGTCTCCGAAGGTATAGAACAGCTTGCACTGTTCTAAGTAGGATGCCACGCTGTTAAACGATGGAGCAGAGAATATTATATGTGATGGAGGAGATGAATTTCATTCCGAAAGCACATGCCAGCTCACCTTAGCCAAACTGGCTATGGTGCACTCTCCTTACAGCACACTGGTGATGTATCTGCTCTGCCTCTCCCAGAAATGTTCAAATCGTCATCTCAGTCTCTCTCACAGCCCTTTCTAACTTTCTCCCTCTTTCTTGTCCTCAATGCCACCTCTCAGCTTTTTGCCAAGGATTGTAATTCTGTACATATAGACATAGAGAAATTCTATTCTTGTCAAAGCCAAAAATATTCACCCTTCTGTTCTCCCCTTTTTCATCCCACCAGCATTTATGGATGGAGGAAAATCTCTCTGGTGGTTTTGTTTACTTGGGTGCATGAGTTTAACAGCCTCTATCTGTCCCAAACTCAGAAGCTTACAGGGTCACAAATACATACTATTTATTAGATTAAGCTGCAAAGAGGACAAATCTCTCCTTCTCCCTTCCCTACTTGCCCAGCTGTGTAGATACATCCAAAGTTACTCTCTGTGATTCCTGAGCAGCGCGGCTCTTTCATTAGAGTCATCAGTTTCTATCTCTTAGGACACAGATCACTCTGTCTGAGAGCCACCTGTGGGCTCGAGGTGAACTTAAAGGGACAAAGTTTATTGCTGCAGTTTTGTGTGTGTCTTCATGACACCTCCATGTCAGTGACAGGTGTTGTTTGACTAATTTGACTGTCTCTAAGTACAATGATTAAATATGAGCATTATGGGCTATTTATTTAGACTTAATCTCCCCTTCTTGATCCTCAAGACATTATCTGAAGAGATTTGCTAATGCAGAAAATGTTGCTGCCACCAATCGGATAGCAGCCTGAGCTATCCCATGTAAAATGCGATGGATATACTTTCTAACAATGAAGTGGGAGGTGGGCAGAAGGCAGAGTTGCTGAACAGGTTTAAAACTCCATGCATCAGGGTTGTCAGCTAACTGTGAATCAGATTTACTAACAAGCTTTTCTGGGGCAGGGATTTCTAATTTATCACTGTCTTACACTGGAAGGAGTGCTTAAAATATACATGGACCGGGCTATTTTGAGTAAGACCTGCAAATTAATCTCCATCTTGTTGTATTCCCTGGACCTTTACAGTGAAAACACCTGAGATGACTGTAGTTTACAAAAGGCTGCCTGTTTCAGATCTGCAGATGGCAAACAGTGTACTGCCTATTGCAAGGGAAAAAAGGCATGTCAGGTAATCTCCTGCCACTGTTGTTCAAACTCACCTTCATTTAATAATGGAAAAAAAAAAAAGTATTTTGAAAAATAAATACCCACACCCATTCAAGGCCCTCAAACACCTAAAATACCTAAAGTTTTCCTCGACATCTTCCCCTAAGAGTATGAGGTGAGAATCAAGCTTTAATGCCGTGCCAGCACCGGGTCGCCTGTTCCTCCTCACTGCATTTCATCAGCTGGGCTCAGTGTTTGATCTGTTGTTGAGTGATTGAAGGCGGAAACAGTGTGGTCACCCTTGTGTTATTTAAGGCTGGTTTTCCTCAGTTTAACAATTAGCACAGTCACTGAGCTGTTTTACAGGAGGTGTTGCTACGCTGAGTTGTACTACAGCTGCACAGGATCAAAGAGTCACAAAGGGAGCCCCGTGCATATATCTGCCACATGTTCCTTTAACTCAGCTTCGGTTGGTGTTAACAGTTCTAAATGTGGTCATTAACTCTCTTTCTCTCTAAGATTTTTTATTTCTTACAACATGTTGGAGGGCTTTGTTCCAGACTAGCAAGCCATGACAGTGAGCCAGGGAAGATGAGACTGATGGAATACAGCCAGGGCTACTGCACTGTCCTGCAGAAGTACTCTACCCATGAAAAGATCTCTTACTGCTTTCAGTTATCATTATCATCAGTGTACTTAAGAGCACTTAAGGCTTAGCAGCTATGGAGTCATTATTTAGATTCTGAAAACAACTAACACATCTTTAGGAATGATACTTCTACAGATGCAACTCAGGGAATGGACCCAGGAGGAAAAAACAAAGCTGAAACTGAGTCGGTCGCGAAAAGCAGCACAATCTCTCCTCCTCTCCTCAAAAACATTATGTTCATACTTTTTCCCATATTTTCTCAAGTCCAAAGCCTTTTCCTGTAATAAAGGCTTTGCATCAATGGCTCTTTCTCAAATGACTCCAAACTTTCAAAGCTTACAGTGATAAATATGACAATCCAATAGCTCTGGTGAAAGGGCTTTCCAGACCATTATGAATAGGTGCTGCTGCTTGTCTCATGTAGCAGTTTTATCACATTCTCTTGTAACTAAGGCTCCAAAACATAGTACTTGGTTTGGCAAAAGGCAGGTGGGAAGCTGAATAAAATAGTGAAGGTAGGGAAAGGGGAAGGTAAACAGTGACTATAGCTACAAAAAGAACAAGGAAAGTGGAAGAGAGAGAGTTTGACAACACCAGCATATGGGGAACATAAAGAAAGCACATTTTTTTAGATAAGATAATGTATAGCAGATAGTATGAGTCAGGAACTATTGTTTACGTTATTTTATTCTGTCAAAATAACAAAATAAAACATTTAACCCATTTAAATGGAACTGCTAAAATTGTACAGAATTCCAGGCCTTCCTCAATTAGCCTGACAAGGAAGCATTAATTTCAAGAACATCTTCAATGGTATGGCTTTTCCACTCTATTAAATTCTATTAAGCTTGTTCAATCCATAAAACTGTATACATGAAAACCTAATTAACATTCATTTTATCTTTTTCCTTTGTGTGTCTCCACCAAAATCTATAGTCACTACTCTGTTTCTCTTGTGTTCTGCCACTTGCCATAATAACCCATGTTCTCTCACTTCGAAGTCTCTCTAACTATTTGAAGACACTGTATTGCCCTAAACAACTTGATGAAAGTGGAGAGCTCAAGGTCTTTATCTGGGACTTAGAGTATACTTGCACTCTGCAGCCTCATGTAGCTTATGAGACCTTCTTTCTTTGAGAAACTGTACCTCATTTCTTTAGGTAACAAACAATAATGCAGTTGCGAAAGGGCTGCAGGATTTCAGAGGATAGCATACAATTCTCCCAGAAAGAAGGGAGAGTATGGATCAGAAATTTTAGGGATAATCCAACTCTTTTCATTCTGATGAAACGTCTTGTTCTTTGTTTCAAGAAAGTGATCCTTTCTACCGTTCTTTGTTATTGTGTAACACTGTTTCTCCTACAGATCACATCAGCGATGAGACACATTCTTTCCTAGGGGATAACTTGTCATTGAATACAGACCCTATCATTTTTCCTCACTGTAAGGACAGATGTCTGCTCTGACTGGAAGATCTAAAAATGAATGATTTTGTCCCTGCTGAGATATATATACTCCCCAGACAAATTTGAGTATCATCAACAGACATCTTCCTTATAAGATTGACACAGAACTTGAAAAATGATGTACAGGTCCCCTGGTGAGAACGTTCCTACCAAGCAGTGACATAGAACAGGAAACAAATGATCTATACACCTTGCCTTTTCCATCATTTTATTCTCTGCTCTACACAGAAAAGAAATCCTCTGTCCCAAACGCAGAAGCACATAAATGATGCACTAGAAGAACCTTAAGTTCTGTGGAGACAACATCCTCCTCTTTCTCAGAGCCTGGAGAGCTCTGGAGAGAGACACAAACTCTGAGGTGGATCCTAAGGGGTGGCATGCTCATATCACTCATCTACTGGGAGCACTCTCATGACTGGCTCTGGTTCTGCTACTGGACATTCCCACTGGGAAGACTTCAGATGGAGCACCCTCAAGAACCAACTTATCTGCAGCCCTCTTATCTCAATGGCCAATGAGAGAGAAGTCAGGCACTCAAGACATACGAAGCAGGGAAGAGAGTGTTCCAGGAGAGGTATTTGGTGTGAATCAACCCCATAAGAGCTTTCAGAATGACTTGCCTTCTGACAGGCTGCATATAGCATGGTATGAATGTGGTTTAGAGACTAAACCAGTCAGTTCAAAAAAATAACAGTATTATAGTTCATGTGACACATCCTGAGTTTCATAACCCTGAGATTTTGTGAGCAGAAACTGTAGGTACTATCTCTGGCAGAGCCACATTTCTGGGGAAGAGATAGAGGGGGGTGGTGTAGCAACCCAATAACTACATGTACACTTAAAATAGTCTCATCAAAGTGTTGGAGAAAACCAAACCTCAGATGTAACAACTTCTGTCTTGTATTCTTCTCGCTTGTCATTTCCACTCTCAGTGCCATATTTCAATTCAGATTGTAAACACTTCTGAACACAAACTGCTTTTGTTTTTAACACTCACTAGGTGCCCAGCACTAATGATCACCACAGCCATTAACAACTCAGAGGATCCAATGTGCTGGATGTACTTAAAATAACCTCAGATATCTCAACCCATAGTTGGGATTTTCAAAATATTAATTAGTATGTAACCCACTGCTAGCCCCCAGCTCCCCATCTCTGTTCCATTCACACTTCATAAGGTGTGTTTAATTTTTCTAATCAGTTGCTTTTCTTTAGTAGTGTAGGAAGGCAGCAGCAATACACGAAGGAGCTATTCCACATGGAAGAACCACTGTAGTTGTACCAATTATTTGTGCACCACAGAGCTTTCTTTTTATAAGTGACTTCATACTTCCGTGTCTTCAATGCTAAGTGCGCAGCTTCATCATCACACTAATCTTTGTTCTGTTCAGAAAGCAATAATTTCCTGATCTGGGCCTGGGAGGTTTATTTATGCAGGCAAACCAAGTAGTATATCTAATGACATTTATATAATCGGTGGTCTATGCGGGAGGAGCATTAGAGTCATTGGAGCACTGCCCTGTGTCTCAGGCATGGACCTCTCCCTGTCTCACTCACATACAGCTGGAATTTCAAGACTCCCTGACCGAGTCATTTGCCCCTAGTTATACCCTCCTCCAATGCTGGAAATGGCCCTGGTATCTACCTCTAAATACGTTCTGTTGAACAAAGTCTGACCTGGGAAGGAAAGTCAGCTGAGCCTACTCTTTTCCTGACCATGGATATGGAGTATATGGCATCTGCTACTCTCTACTGGCTTGTGTTTGGCCATAAAGAAAATCAGAGTTGGCAGGAGTCTACTACAAGATTTAAAGTAAGTCACTGATAAAACAAACCCTTTTGTAACAGAAATGCAAGATTTAAAGTACATCACTTACAGATAAAATAAGCCTGTTTGTAATGGAGATAAAAGCTATTTATATTGCTGTTGTGCTGGGTAAACATATTTTTTCAGTCAATAATAAAGTCACCAAAAAATGCATTTTCTTGTTGTCCAGAAACTATTTGTGAATTCAGTTTAAATTTCCTAATGGTTACATCTGAGAAAAAAAAATACTGAGCTAGGACTCTCAGAAGAGATGGTGGATGTTTTTTGCTACCTTCTATCCAACAGTTTAATGCAGATCCACTCAATAAATTTTTACTGAGGTTCACTTCCTCCCAGCAGAAAGAAGTATGCCATCTCCCGCCCCACCAGGGGTTGCATGTTGCCTTTTCAGCCAAGATGGACCACTGCAGCTGTTCCCTTATTTCCCTTCCTTCCTGCTTGCAAGACATTAGAAAACAGTGAGCAGCAAGAAATCTGGGATCTCTTGCTTGTCATGCATATCTGGAAATATGGCGAAGCATAAGGGAAATGTGCATAGGATCGGAGTCAGAGCCCATCCTAGCATAATGTTGATTCAAGGGTTCGTATGTTGTGTGGGACAGAGGTAGTTTCTCCTCAGACATTTTCCAGTAAATGTTAACTGGAGCAAGACCTACCAGGTAGCTCCACATCCCAGCTGAAAAATCTAACCATCATAGAGCAGTTCACAAGCTCTCCCTTCCTTCCTGAAGAGTTCTAAGCAAGTGGGACTGATTCCACGCATGTTATCCAGCAGACACTTCACCTGGGAGGTGGTTGCTACACCCATCAGGCAGGGAAAGAAGCTATATCTGGAATTTCATATTGTGAAGAATAACTGTAATCAATGTTCTACTGAATAAGAGGAGGATAGTACCTCCATCCTTATCTTTGTTAATTAGCTGTCACCTGCTTTCTGCAGTGAGTATTTTAAAATGTCAGATTTTGGTTCACATCACGTAGAACTAAAAAATTAGTACGCATTATCAGTTTTGATGATTTATCACACCAGAGTAAAGTTTCAATTCAATATTTCTGTTTTGATTTCTCTAGTCTGAAACCACTCTATTTTGAACTCATTTTGACTTCTCATTGCACTTCTTGTTGTACAGCGATGTTGTACATTGCAGAGGCACTTTTAATAGCAGTTTTCACACTTCCAGTGTCTAAATTTTGGAAGCTCTTTTCATAAATTAGCCTTGCCTCTGAACTTCCTGACTTCACTTGTATCTGGAAACTTTAAAAATGACATATAAAAATGCAGGTATGGTTTTTAAAAACAACCTTGCCAGATGGAATAACATAACCTAGAGGGAATACAAGTACTAGTGGCAGGGAAAGCCAGGATTTGCAAAAGTCCATATTACTTCAGCTTCTCAGTCTCCACAGTTCATAATTCTACATCTAATGTGGGAGGTTGTAAATACTAGGACCTTCTGCAAAGGTAATCTCAAGAAGTGTTTGAAATAACAGTAAAAACATCTAACTAAACACACAGACCTATATTGACCAAAATTGTGAGCAGTTTTGTTCTCCCTCTTTTTTTTTTTTTTCCCCTAAGGAATCTGTTTACTTTATACATTTTAAATGCTTGAAGAAGGGAGAAGCTGAGAACAGAGATAAGCAAGATCTCAGGGATGCCTAATGTAGGCTTAGCAGGTTCAAAGGTTACAATTATCTGGGGAATATTAACCCCATAAGGACATTTCCAGGGAGCCTAGTTGGCCATGTTGTGCCTGAGGCTGAGCACCACCCACACAACCAACTCCTTTGTGTCCATAAGCTAGAAGGAAGGAAGGAAGCCATGAATGAAGCAAAACACTGGCCCCAGTGAAGTTGGATGGAAAAGTCCCTTTTCTTCCCCAAACAGGAAAGGGCAGATTGCAGGAGTTCACCTAGAATATTACACTGTCTATGGTTGTGAGATGGTAGGTCCCTTCCATGGAGACAAATGTGCTGTGGTTGAAATTGAGCTGGCAGACCTGCCTGGGGAACAAACTCACCTTTTATTAAAACAAAAGAAAACTTGCCAGGGCTGCTAGGCTCAACATCGCTTGATTAAAGCCATTGGGGAATTTACAAATCAAGGAAAGGGCAGAGCATGGAAAAAATAAGAAGTGCTAGATCAGTTAAAAGCAGCTAGAGAAAGCCCCGAGGCTCTGCAGCTGGTCATTACTGATGCAAGAGATAGGCTGCCTCACGGCAAAGGGATATAATGGGAGAAGAGCAACACATTAATCTGCAGAGTTCAGCATTAGGGCTGACTAATCACACAGAGCACTGGCAGCTGCAGACAGCAGACCTCCTCCTAGGGCCTGGGAGTTGGTGTGGATCTCTGTGTGCACAATGCTGTAGGTACCACTGCGTCCGTATGCTGCAGGAGTGAGCTGCACTGATTAAAGAGCTGCAGGGCAGTGGCAGTAAAAGCTGGATGCATAAGGGAGCTCTCTGGGTCAGGTAAGCTGTAGGTGTGAGGGATAAAAACCTCTCTCTTGGTCCTTTTTGCACTCTGGTCAGTAGCTCTGGGACAAGAAATTTGAGGCTTCACGGTATAAAATCTATTTCGGCCTTATATAAAAATTACCTGGCTTTCATTCAGCCATGATTTATAGCAGGACCTGGAGGCACACGATCACACACCTGGTTAGGCCACCACCACCAGAGGACTCTGCTCTTGCTACTTAAGAGAGGAGGAACTCAGGCCACCAAGGACTCACATACTCAGATTGCTGTCTGTCGTGAAGACAGAGTTATGCAATCTCTGCAGATGCACTCCCAGGCCTGGTCCACTCTGCCAGAAAGGTCATGCACTGAACCCCATGCAACCTGCCACATCTAAGCGACTAGACATGCAATTATTTTGCATTTGCCAGTGTTGCAATACAAAAGAATTGACAACAAATCTTTTCTGCCCTGCTGTCTCCGAGACTGGCACAGCATTTTCTCCTCCATTCACCTTTCCTCTGTCTGCCATGAGAAGTGTCAGAAGTCGTCAGATTCCAATGTCTAAATTAAATGTACTAATCTGATCAGGATGAAATGCCAAATGAGTCACCTCCTTCCGCATCAGCCTCTCTGCCACCTGCCCTTTGCTCTGCTTCTTGGCTTTTGTAGTTTGCTGCTCAGTGCAGTGCCCAAGATAATATAAAATGCCCCTGATAAAAAAGGAGCTAATGGACAAAAACTTTGTGAGAGGTTTCAGGTAGGAAACTCTGCAGTATAAGCAGATGTATGTGATGACATTTGTGGGGAATCTGCCCTATACTCTTCCCTCTTAATGGGAAAAGTAAAGTGAAGTTGATAGAATAATTCTGATGTTTTTCCCCTTTTCTCATCTAAATGGCACATCAGTGAGACACTGACAGTGCTCTCACCATTAAATCCAGCTGTGAAATTTATGTTCCCTGATTCCAGAAGGCTGCAATAATGTAAAAAGGAGTATGAATCTGAACTGGATAACCAGGTGGGCCCTGAACACAGGACAGTGTGGGATCAATAGCTTTTAATAAAGTTGCTGAATTTGGTGCCTGTTGCTGTCCATGGACATCAGAAAAGAAATTAGTTTAAGGGAAGAATTTGAAGTTTAAAAAAAAAAAAAGAAAGAAAAAAAACAACAGTACAAGCATTTTTTCTCCATGTTCCAAGACTGTCTAGAACTACCATCCCATGCATAAAAATATTTTACCTCTACTTAGCTTTTTCACCTTTCTGAGGCTGGGGCTAAGTTTCTGTATGGGTAAGATACCTTTTCATAACCTCTCATCTGAGGTATAGGATAAGTGCAGGTTGGATCTCCTAAGAGTCCAGTGCTCAAGCTACTGAGAAAACTGCGCAGCTGCTTTGCTGCTGAGAACCAGAAGGAAAGTCTCAGAAAAGTGCAGCCTGTAGATTCTTCTCATCAACCAGGAGAAGTAAATAATTCTGCACAAAAATGTAAGAAAACTATAGAATAAACCCCCATCCTCCCCTAATTTTGGTCTTCAGTTATGCACTCATTACCTAGGCCAGCACTTCCCAGGACAATCAGATCTTGTCAGTAATAAGTATTTGTTATATCAAAGCTAAGGAAAAGGGTAGAACAACAAAAGGGGTAGATGGATAGAAGGCCTGATAAATGACTGACTTGGAAATAAAATGGGTCTTTCTAAGAAAGATGAGCCTTTCACATCACATGCAAGAATTTGCCTTCACTTTATTCCTGTTTGCTTCCTAAGGGTTAAGCCATCTTTGGTAGCAGGAAGGTAAAACTATCCTAAACATCTTCAGAAATCTGCTTGTCAATTAGTAATTCCCCAGGGACAATGTAAAGAAAAGCAACCACCAGACTTCACATCCTGTACAAGCCTGGTTATGCATATTTAATAAAAGGAAACATACCATAAGACAAAAATGGGTGTCCATGGAAACTGCCTATTTGTCTTAAGACAAAAAACACAACACATTATATTTTACATACAGCTTCCACATACACTCTCCATCCACCAGTTTGGTTATGTATTGACTGCCAGAGTTTTCTGCAGCCTGGCTGTTATTTTCACATCCCTGAGATGATCTCAGAGTTGTACAGCTCTGAGGTTTGTCATGTTCTGTGCACAGCTCAGGCACTGAGCTCACTGCACACAGGCAAACATGGGCTGTGACAAAGCAGTGAGCAGAACAGCTTGCCCCTAGGATTTTGAGCTCTTCAGTAATTTTTTGTAAGGGGTTAGATGAGGGGAAATAAAACATAACAAAATGGCATGGGTAAGCCAGGAGCAGTCTGTGCTCTGCACAGGGAGGGAACTGTGCTCCCAGCTTTCTTTACTCCCTGTCCTCGTGCTTTGCCTGTACAGGGAGAGATAAGATATGGGTGTGTATGGACATGCACACAGTCCTCCATCAGTGATTTTTGGAGGCTGGCTTCAGTCCATGCTGCTCTAACAGCACAGAGCTACAACCAGCAGCTGTCCTGGGGCTTTTTATGTGGTAAACCTACAGCTCTGAAAGCTGGGGTTCAACCTCAGGACAGTGAGCTGAGAGCAATAGGGGGATCAACAAACACTGAATCATCCTGTGGCTCTCTCAGCTCCAGACAGCAGAGCAGTGCCCACTATCAGAAATGCTCAATAACCTCTTTGTTCACAGCACCAGCTGCTGGGCTCTGCAAGACCAGTTGCAGAAAACAGTGGTGTGCAACTCTGAGAAGCATGTGCAGGGACAGGCAGCAAGCAAGCTCTGTTACAATTAGCACAGTTTATCAAAATGAAACCAATAGTTGGCTTTCTCCAAGTTTTACCTCTAAATCAACCAGCTGGCTCTAGTATAAATGCTGGGAAGATGGCAACATCACCAGTACAGACTTGAGGGTGACCTCTCAGAAAGCAGCCCCAAAGAGAAGGACCTGGGTGCCCTGGTGGAACGTGGGTGACTGTGAGATCAGACACTTCACCAAAGAACAGCCATTTCCCACCTAGCTGCACAGAACACCAACACTCAGCCTTTACATTTACCTTTACCCTTCTCCTCCTCCTCCATGTCTTTGCACACATTCACTCCGTGGCTGCTGCCTTTCATTTAACTCGTTCTTAGGAAAAGACTACCCGAAGGTTTTAGTTGCCCAATTACTAGATGAACATAACCACACACAGCTGAGCTAATGCAAATAGATTCTCTGCTCCTTCATCCAGTACATTTGCTGCAGGCTTTGCTATGCATTCATAAGCAAATCCTGTTTCCTCTCTTCCTCCCTCCTGTGTTCATCTGAAACTAGAAAGAAGCTTTTATCCTGTTTCCTTGTTATCATAACAGGCATCCACAAATTCATTCCTCTGCTTGAATCTCCTCATATTCCTGAAAGCAGCACCTGCAAAGCTCATATTAAAGGCCCACTCCTGTGGTAGGGTCAAGCCAGAGCAGACCTAACAAATCCAAGCAGCAATGTCAAGGCTCCATCAAGGCTACATCATCAACATCATGCTCCTGTTTGTGCAATTAAGATCTCAGACTTCTGATACTCCTGTCCAACAGTACTCCGAGATTCTGGACTATGCTTCTTGCAGAAAAAGACCTGGCCTTCTCAATGTGATCTAAGATACCTGTATATAGGATCTGTATCCTCCACACCCTAGAGCTTTCATGCCTGATATGCACCACCACATATCTGACAGAGATGAGTAATAAAGGTGGCACAATTAAAGGACATGCCATTGGCAGCATGCATCTTCATGCACTCTATGGAGCAAGCAGGACACAGAACCTTCTCTCATTTTTAACAGAATGGCTCCACCATATCAAACATCACAGGTAAGGAGGGAAGAACAGGAGGGAGAAGGGAAGAACAGCGTTAGGTCAGCAGCAGGAGTGCAATGAAACATGAAGCTGCATGCAACCCATCATTTTGGACTATGGAAACTGCATATTGCATTCTGCTTCTTATTCCATTTACTCTTTTTTTTTCTTTTTTTTGCAGGGGGGAGGGTGGGTGTAGGGGGGAGTAGAGGGCTGTTTTTCACCCAGCAACAAACTCTTTCCATACGACTTGCCAAACATATATATCAAATATATTTTCTCCTGTCAGGGTAAGAAATGGGTTAAATAAGCTTAGAAGTGGGTTTGTTCTCCAATGAGCATCTGTATGCCCTAATAAAGTCAGATAACTGTATTACTGGGGTAGCTTGAAAACAGGCAGAATCTGCTTTCTGTTTTGCTAAATCCACAGCTAAATGATTTTTGAGGGGGATGTTTTCATGAGAGATAAAAGACTAAAATCAATGATAGGACTGTCTGAAGAATGAAGTTTCATTTTATCTCCACAAAAAATTCAGGAGTCAGCTATTCCACTTGCTTTCTATTAAATTTCCGTTCAAAAATGTCACTTCTGCTCACAGCAGTGCTGAAAAAACTATTTATCTGAATCCAACTGTAACATGGAGATTCTCCTGGATCCATTTGTTTATCAAATTAGATAAGCATACGTCAGTAACACTGTTTATTACAAGAAAGTACTTGTAGGTGATATGAAACCCAAACTGATATGTGACAGAAATTAATAACAGCAATAATAAATGGCTTTGAGATGGGCTATGAGGTCTAAAGATAACATATATACGCTCAGATAATAGGGATTTTAGGAGAAAAGTGATTGTGACAGTTCAGAAGGGAAAATTACTGTCTCTTCCAAACACTTAACAAGACATGTGACAACAGAATTATGAACCATACTGTCTAACCACGGTGATGGGTCTGCATCGCATCAGAGCCTAAATAAGAAATCTGTGAAGAAGTGAGATAGCAATGCGAAATGAATGTTAAGGTTTCATGATGTAAAAGGATGCCTATGAGATGGTTTTCACCTTCCTGATTTTGCACCACCTGAGACATCCTTCACAGGAATACCAGACTCCATAAAATCGCACTGAGCTCCAGGTAGCTGGGCAGGCAACTGTCAGTTGTTTCTCAGTTCCAAACCCAAAGAAATGCTCATAAGGTTTGGACAATATGGCTGTTGCCAACAGTAATTGGGTGACAAAAGCTGATGGCCTTAGATGTGCCAGTGGTAAAATCCAAATTTTCCAATCAGCCATCCTATGCATCAGACTCTGTGTAGAGCCTGCAAGAGGAATTATGATTAACTATTTCTTTTTAGGTTGCATGCCAGATCTTTAAACACACATCCAGCTGAAAAGCACAGCTAAGAACAAGTGAGCCCTTGCTCATTTTCTCTTTGCAGTCAACTTCTTTTATAAAGAGCTTAGTCTACAATTCAGCTAAGCCTCAAATTGTGTGCTTAACTTTATGTGGTTAACGTCAGTGGGATATATGGGTAAGTGCAAAACTGTGTGTTTTGTTGAGCAGAGTATGTTACCTCAAACATTTAAGCATTTTCCTGAACTGAGGCCCTGGCAAATAGAAAAGAGCATTTAATGGGTTATTGAAAAGAAATAGTTTCCCGGTATCAGCTGGTAAAACTAATACCTTAAGTTCCTTCTTCTCATAGGTGTATCAATAACTCATTTCTGCTCATCCAAGAAGGAAAGATCTCTTTGAACTTTAATTGAAATGTGGGTGCCTATACTAAATAGCTGAAGCCTTTGCTATTGGGAGTCTTTGAACAGAGTGTCAAAGATATTTGGGTAATTATTTCTATTACATCTTTGCTCAAGACCTTGTCGTTAAAGTATATATACATATCCTCTCATCTTCACTGCATTTCCAGGATTATTACTTTCCTGTAGGAATTCAACCAGAAAAATGACTAAGTATTACACATAAGAGTGCCATAAAGTCAACATATGCACTCACTTGGATGCCAAGGCTGCTGTGATGAGATCCCTGCCCCTAGCTTACATATACTCTTGCTACCTAGCAGTATTAGTCATGGAATCACAGAAGGGCTTAGGTTGGAAGGGATGGACCTTGAAGATCACTGAGCTCCTGGCCCTTGCCGTGGGCTGATTGCCCCCACCAGATCAGCTGCCCAGGGCCCCAAGCAGCCTGGCCTCAAGTACAAAATGATGGTTATAAGACGAGAAGAGGTAAATAAACATATGAACCCCTTGTAGTGTCTTCCATTTTTGAATCTGGGAAAAGATTTTTCTATAAATTTATCTACTTAAACACTTTCTTCTTCCACAACTAGCTCAGTCATTGCACTTATCATCATTTGCTCTGAGATACACAGTGCCTTGAATCGACTGAGGTGAGCAGTTTTTGGAACGCTATACCTGGCAGACAAAGGCAGCTTGCATTTTGGCAGCTCTCCTTCCTTTTCTGTCCCTAAGCTCGTCCTGTAGCAGAATGAGGTGTTACCCTGTAAAAAAGAATAAAGGCTACATGCAGGGAGAGTATTTTTTTTCTCTCTTGCCTCATCCAAATGCGTTCTACTCTCGTCTGTCCTCTATTGCATCATATTCAGCCTCTACCTGCCCTCTAAACATTGCCAGAATCTACATTTCTGCCTCTTCCACTGCAATTAATAACCACACCTATTCATTCTTCTGACGCGTCTGTTCTCATTACTTCTCCATCCTTTGACCCTTCCTGGTATCATTCTCATGCTAATATCTTTTACCTTCCGAGTCTCCAGCAAAGGGAGCAGTTCTTTTGCATGACTTACTACAGAGCATTACCAGAGGAAGTCAAACATTTTCTAATGTCTCACTAATGTTTTTCCTCATTTCTTTCACGTGAAAAGCCACAGAAATACAGAACAGCTATACTACTATTTCAAAAAAATGTCACATCAAAACTCTCATCTCTAATACCTACAGTTTCATGCCAGAATGTCAGCTACATTTTGGTGGTGAAAAGGGGGAAAGTCAAGTTTAAAAAGGCAATAAACAGGATGCACTATAAACAAAGTGCCAATAGGTATGTTATTACTGCATTCAATTCCCAGTTTCCTACTTTCCCAGTTTGTTTCTCTCCTTTGGCATTTTTGGACAGCTTAGACAGTTAAAAGGAACTCATGTCACCGCTTTTCTGGCTTCCCTTTAAAATTCTGATGCATAATATTTGGGTTGCAGCTATCACTGGAGATTTCTTATTTCTTTTAAACACTTCTCTTGGAGATTTAGAATGAATCAAGCATATATTCCTATAGGTCTTTCATTTTGTAAACATCCTCTTCTTCAAACAAAAATCTGCATTCTGGGTCATATTTGGAGATCTGTAATGTCTCTTTAATGGATTGTAAAACCAAAGGGATTGTTACGATAATTTACTTTAAATTAACTTCTGTTTAAATAATAGTACATTTTTCAAAAAGATAATCGGTGTGGGAAAATACACTCTGATCTTCAGTAAATTGTTCTGGTAATCGATCACCCCCAGTTTTAAAACACTGTGTGGCTTATTTTAGGCCCATACATGTTTAGCTCCAGCTTCTATTCACTGGATACTGTTATGCTTTTTAGTGATGCATTCATGTTTTTTCAGAATTGTAAAATAGCTATTTTAGGTAGATGCTGAACACTGCATTTCACCTATTAACCTTACCTTAGATTAATTAGGTAGATTACTTTTTAAAAAATTACACTTTATTGGAATGATTTTCTACAAGCTCAGAATCATTTTTTTTCCTCTCTGAACCTTTGCTATTTTTCAGATTTTTTCTTAATGGGTGAAAACATGATCTGGACAGAGAATGCTAGCAATTATCTCAGCCACACCATGAACTCAGCTCCCTTCTGTTTGACATTCGCTGCTTACCCAGTCAAAGCAAATGCTTTTCTCCTAGCCATTATATTGAACTGGGAGCTCATTCAGATGCTACCTATCACCAACTCTAAATCTTCATCAGTACAACTGTTATTTCAAGGGTATTTTTCTGCTTTCCTGTATGTGTGATTGGAATTCCTTGCTCCCATGCATATGACTTTGGCTGTATTAAAAGTACATATTGTTCCGATGAGCTCACCGTATGGAATGATGCAGATCTAGAATATAGAAATGATCTGTCCTGTCATTAGTTACCACTCCACTAATTTTTATGTCATCTGCAATATTTACCAGCAGAGATTTTGTATTTTCTCCTAGATCATTGCTAAAGATTAACTGTCTTCAGGCTAATAACAGATTATTTCAAATGTTTCCTAAGGATGCAGATTTTTCAAGCACAATACTTTTTAAAATCCACACATTTAGTGCATCTTTCAGCAAAAGAATAAAGGAGTTTGGAATAAGCTCTATATATACACTATAAAACAATGGGGCAAGGTTAAGTTGTTTTAAACAATAAAAATCTAGCTGACCAGGCAGTAGGTTGGAAGCTATTGTTTCCATCTAATAACATTTTAGGCTATCTAGTCATAAAACTTCAACATTACTATAGGAATAAATACAAAATCACATTGAGTTACAAGGAAAAAACTCATGTCTTAGAAATAATGCAAGACAGCTTTCTCCTTCAAATGTTTTAATTTGAATTTCAGGTTGGATATTAGGGAGAACTTCTTTTCAGAAAGAGCGGTCAGGCACTGGAATGCACTGCCCAGGGAGGCAGTTGAGTCACTGTCCTGAGGTGTTAAGAAAAATTTGGATGCTGTACTCAGGGACACAGTCTAGGGGGAAAATATTGCTGGTTGGTGGATAGTTGAACTGGATGATTTTGGAGACCTTTTCCAAACTTCAATGATTCTAAGAATACCTGTCATGATTTTAGGCTAGAGTTTGTTTTCTGTGTAGATACTCACATGAAGCTGATTTTGGATTTTTTGATAAATACAGTGGTGATATCACAGCAATGTTAGCTGCTGCTGAGAAGTGCTGACACAAAGACCAGGACATTTCAGGTGCTCATGCACAAGGAGCCGGGGGGGACA
The DNA here is from genome assembly GCA_013399175.1 of Odontophorus gujanensis. NCBI lineage: Eukaryota > Metazoa > Chordata > Aves > Galliformes > Odontophoridae > Odontophorus > Odontophorus gujanensis. The sequence continues at coordinate 361,666 of VXAB01012692.1, read as the reverse complement.
CAGCTAAGATAGCTGACCAGACAGGCCAAAGGGATGTCCCATTTGGCATCGTGCTCAGCAATTAGAGTTGGGGTACAGAAAGAGGAATTGGGAGAATGTTTGGAGTGATGGCATTCATCTTCCCAAGAAGCTGTTATGCATAACGAGTCCTGCTTTCATAGGCTGCTGAACATTTGCCAGCCTATGGGAAGTGGCAAACAGATTTCTTGTTTTGCTTTGCTTGCACACACACAGTGTTTATCAAGTAAAATATCTTCATCTCCACCCATGAGCTCTTACTCTTTCGCCTTTCCAGTTCTCTCCTGTCCCACTTGGGCAGAATGAACAAGTGGCTGCTTGGTGCTGAGCTCTCTGCTGGGTTAAGCCACAGAAGTAGCTACACAATAAACACAACATGATGATATGCAGCAAAAGATCTTTAACATCCTATGGGGCTAGAGAGAAACATTTACGTAACTTGCCCCCAAAATTGCCACCAAAACTTGGAGAGTGCACTGACACACAGAGGGAGGACTACATATACATCTCTCATCTCAGGAATGGCCCAGTATATATGGTAGCATCACTATAACCTAATTCTGTCCTTTCTTTTTCTTAGTCAGCACGGAATACAGTAATCTCACATGAGCCTGCATCTTGCAAGTTATGTAGGTTTTTGGCAGAACTGTCACTTCCCTTATAATACAATGCATTTTGGCCTTGAATTCATTATTAAAGAAATAGCATTTGTCTAGCATTAGTCAGTCCAAATGCAACAGTTTACATTAAATTTTTAGTGATTTATCTGGGTCATATATCATTATGCGATCTTCAACAAAACCGCATATTTATCTAATCATAGTAGGAAGGATCCAATTATTGTGGCAATATGGGAATAACTGTAATAAATTGGAAATTGTGTTTCATCCAGCTTGGATATCACTATTCAGAAATGATTTTCTTATCAGCTAGGAAAAAAAAAAAAAGAATTGTCAAAGTTTCTGCAAGTATTTCAAAACTGCTTGACAAAAAGAAATCTATTATCACTCACAGCCTTCCAACATCACTCTCTCTCAGTGAGAAAGTCAAACATTCTAGGACTCTACTGCTTCCCATTTTCTGCTCTTTAAATGGACAAATAAATTCTCTCTTTTGGGCTTGAAAGCAGTTTAAACTGGTAAGAGTTGTAGTTCAGTCTGCTGGTTACCTGGATCTGTATGTCACAATTCAGACTAATACACTTGCTATCCTATTGTTAAATCAGAAGTCAAAGCTTGTTCTCTGTCTGCAGCGATGTAGGATTCTGTATTAACGTAAGTTAAACAGAGACTGAAGGTCTAAGAGTTTTTACCTTACCAGCACTGTTCTCTTTAGAAACTATTGAAGCCTTAGTTGGTTATCCATATGCAATATTTCTCCCCTCTTCTATTTTTCCTTGGTGTATTAATTTTCAGTAATCTATACTAGGGAGTCTGCCTTGGCAAGGGGTTGGACTAGATGATCTTTAGAGGTCCCTTCCAACCCCTACAATTCTGTGATTTGATTCTTTGATACAGTAAAAAGGGAAATACAGAATTTCCAACATTTCTGTCCATTCAAAATGCTGTACTACTGAAGAAAATTAATATCAAGTATAAAAACATTTGAAAAGTGACTTCAGTCTCCTGATATTAAATGTTACAGTCTTTCTTATTTGCAATAAAACAGAACAGGTATTTGAGTATTCTTCAACTCTACAAGCTTTACTATGTTAAATATTTTTACTTAAGGCATAATATATGTTTTAACAACTCTAACATGTGCAAACCACTTTATAGCCCTGAGCTTCATGGAATTAATAGAGTTTTAAAGGTAATATGACTCATATATTTTATGAAGTGGATGAGCTACCTTGACATGCTCATATTTTGTTGAGTATCACGGTTTTCAGGTACCAACAGAATTAGAAGGATGGGATGGAACTATTAAGAAAAGCATCTGAGTCAAATCACACGAATTAGATTTTCTAAAAGTAGAACCATGAAATCACCCTTTCATTATCCTTGCATCTGACAAAATACATTATCATATGTTTTTGTTTGAACGGTGTAAAGATCGTTCAAAACAGATACAATTGCAAATCAGGAAGGATCACACTTACGTGGAGCCCTGACAATGTGATCTCATCAAGCTAGAACTTGAAATTACAAGTGTCACTTCAGATAATATCAGGGAATGCTTCCTGTCCCAGTAATGTGACATTATCAGGTTTGAGAATGCAGCAAAGGCACATGCACAATTTTGTGAACTAACAAGGCAGATTGAGAACACGCTGGTTGGCAGGATATTTTAGATCCTCGGATTGCCTTGAGCTGGACATAATTACTGCTCATTTTTTTCAGCACATGGGAGAGCAATCTCGAAGACCAGAAGAGCAGGGCACTCACTGAAGAAAGAAAAGTGTTGATCTTTTAATTAACATAGGTTCAAGCATCTGGACTGCATTTTACAGCATACTGAAAGCTTTTGAGTGAAAAAATGTATATTCTGTAGTAAACTCTTAAACACATTTTATAGGAAGTATCTAATGTATAGATTTCTACTCTCACAGTGGTCGTATATTTAAACTTGCTTTAAAAAATTGACAGTTTTCTGCCATTATATTGCATGAAATTCATCCTTAAGATAGGTCATAACGAATTCATCAGAGGGATTATCTTGTTGATTTGGATTACAAAACTACAAAATAAACATAACGGTTCATAGTCCTAAAGCAAGAAGGACAAGGGGCAGGAAGCCAGTTAGATTTCTTTTGGTCTCTCTACCTTGTTTTGGCATTGTTTAGAGATGTATACTGCACTTCTTTGGGAACCAATTGAAAGGCTAGGTGCATGTCCAAAACAGAATTCATCCATTAAAAGCAGTACTTCAGAGGATGCAGGAGGTCGCATGAGAATTTGCAATATGAGAATGTTTTTCCTATCACTAAAAACCATGAAGTCATTAACTACCTCTCTTTCTGATCTGGGAATACTTTAGCACCTAACATTTACATTTAATTGAATAGTCATCAAATTCTGCTCATACAGGAAGAACTACTTTTTCAGCTTAGCAGTCCTTCGTGGCTCCAGCTCTCTCAGCTGGCTGAAGACACTGGAAGCCAAAGCTCACAGCACACTGCTTCTACTGAAACCATGAGAGCATAAGGCACACACTGGTAATTTTTGCACAGTGGGAGACATGAAGGCTATTGTAGTAAAGAAGCTGGGGTAGTCAGAACTGTGAAGTGCATTCGCCTCAGTGCTATAAATAAATGTACTTAGAAAGATACATATATATATTTATATATATGTATTTAATCAAACATACACATGCTCAACTCATAAATCACATGATTTTGTGCAGCACGGGCTGCAGCATTTGAAATACAAATTACATGCACAGGGTAATACAGAAGGTTGCCTTGCCCAACTTATGCATGTACCATGATACCAAAATAATTAAAAAATTAACACTTAAATGGAGAGTACCCTATCCATCAGAAAGAATTGTAATTTTTTTTTTTTTCAATGACTTTCCAATGTCAAGAAAAGAATCTGCCAGCTTTCTATACAATGCTTGATAAAACATTGTTTATGAACACAGTTTAGAGGGCCCTATTGGTGGTTCTAGATAGCTGGACTAAATGATTTTAGAGGTCTTTTCCGACCTCAATGATTCTGTGAAAACATGAAACCATAACTTCAGTGCATAACTAAGGACCTGCAGTGAAAGCTTTTTATGAGCACAGCTCTTCAAATTCCTCATTTCTGCAGCAGTGTTAACACTGGCTAGAGAAAAAAATAAAACACGTGTTTTTCATCTTAACAAAGTTCCTTGCATTGATTAACACGCTGTTTTATGAGACCTGAAAGAACAAAGTTAAATGAACAAGAAGTGAAAACTTATGATGAATGTATCCCTCACAGCATTTAGATCTTTTCCACTTGATTAAAAATTCCTAGTTCCTCTTCACTGAATTGTTTAGTTTTTTAGCAGTCTCTGTCCTGATTAAAACAAATTAGCATCAAAGATCCCCAGCTGAATGAGGAATCATTAATTGAGAAACATGCAATGCTCCTTAATTATCTTAGAACAGTCAGAGAACAAATAATCTTAGGTTGCAAGGGGGTTTGCATGCACTGTGCACTGTGTGCTTATTCTCTGTGTCTGCCGGAATAAAGGTAGACTTGCCCAGACTGTTGAAGGATATCAGTACAAGCCTCAGTAAACACATTATAAATTGTTTGTCTAAAGTGAAAAAAAAAAAAAAACAACCCACCAAAATAAAGCAAGGTAATGACTGACTGAAAGAGAGAGATGTTTCAGCTTATTACACTGATCATAGCTTTCAATTTGCTTTGCAACTGCCGACATAGATTGAAAAAGAATGAAAGCTTTTCTTTATTGATACAGATCTAAATACTTCTGAGTGAAATGCTCCAGCTCTAGAAGCACCTAACAAATGTCAGACATGTAGGTACAGAGAGGAACGGTGCAGCTTGGAATAGCAGATGAAAAAGCAACAAACCTTCACAAAATCTGACTCAAAAGGAATCCAGGGAATATTTGCTATTCTTTGGTTGTTTGCTCTTTATTACACCGTTCTTCCAACAGCTGGTTTGGTTTTATTTAGACTGTGTCTCAGATTCCCTAGCTCAGCTCAGCACAGTTACTGCCAACCTGCAGACAAGGAACCGAGTTCTTTTAAGTGCACAACATATTTGCTAATACAAATACCTTAACATTAATTTCATATAGCCAGATTATAGAAGACCCATAGAAGAAAAGTCACTCAATAATCTCTGAGTCTATTCCTAGACTGGGTTTGTTGGATTTACATTCTTTTAGTGCTAAAGCTAATCCAGCAAGTGTTGCTAGCTTAGAAACTGGACAGCAACATTAAATGCTGCTCAGAACCACCTGAGCTTGCTGTGAACAAGTTTGTCCCAGTGCCAGTATCCCCTGCTCTGTCATGGAGCTAATTACCTCTGTAGAAAAGGAAGCTATTAGCAGGGATGCAGGAGAGTGCTGATGCAGTTGTGCCCTCCTGGCCAGACATAACACACAAGAGTTAACCAGAGCACTTTGCACATTATGATGTGTAGGTGTATTCTTACAGTCTCTGCATGTAAATCTCTGATGTAATGTTATACAGTGCATGTAGTGGACATAAGATGATCCCAATGATTATAAAGGAAAAAAACTGATCTAATAATTTTTTAAAGAGTCTCCACACCACAGGAAACCTTTGGGCTTTTTCCCAGTTCCTATAAACCTGTACCATTCCTCTGCTGCCAGTGAAATTCTGCTGACATATCTCAAAAGGATTATCCTAAGATCTATTAAAGGAAGGATTTGATCTAGATCTTATGTTCTGACCTTAGTATTCTGGCATCTGAAGGACAAGAGTGGCATATCCAGCCTCTTATGCCAAATTCACTTTGATTTTCTATTTAGTTCATAGTCGTGAATCTCTAACGCAAATGTGAAGCCTAAAGATTTAACATCAGAGCTCATTCTTCTGCATAACAAATGGTGGAATCACTTTGCAGAGAGGAATTCATGATGCAATGAACCAAAGAAACCTCAGTAGGGATCCAGCATCCCATCCTCATGGCTACTTCATCCCTCAGAGGTAGGGAGGGAACAGGAGAGGTGGGACCAAAGTGGTCTGCCACCATTTCACTTCATGAAGCAGCACAGCTGTGCTGTGTTTTTTCTCAAAGCAGTCAAACTGCCTTTATGTGAGCAGTATGACTCCATATTTGAAGATAATGTAAAATATAATATAATGACCCCTTGTTTGGACTTATGTGGAACACTGTTTGTGAACCAAGGTTAACCACTTAACTGCCCAGCTCCACTAAGCCTGGGGCAACCATATCACACAGAGAGCCATAACTCTGGTTGCCTGAGACAGCTGGCACAGTTTTCAGGTACACATATTGAATATGGATACCTGATTTATGTCCAAGTCCCCTGTGGTTATTTACACCAAGCTTTACTACTCAGCTGGAGCATCAGCTGGCCAAAAAGATGCAGCTACTTCTAGGTAGATACAATTCTATGAGGGATCCCACTTGCAAAGGGAACAAAACTAAGTTACAAACTGATATTCTTTAGGAACTAATCTACACCTTTGTATCTTCACTGGAATGACACTCAGAATAGCAAAATCCCTTTTCCTCTACTCAATCCACTTGTAAAGTAAAATCCCCTTTAAACAAGAATCTAGATAAACCACAAAAAGAAATCAAAAAAGCCCTCAGACCCCTGAAGGATTCTTGTCTCTTTATGCAAAAAAGGTATTACATATATTTGCAAGAAAAACACAGACCTTGATCCAAACTAACACTTCCACAGCAGAAGCATATATACACGTGTGTGAGCACAAATGTACTGTTTGAGTAAATATGGATCATGTTAAAACTTTACTTTTATTCTCCTCCTGTGAAACAGCCTGCCTATCACACTCCCAACAATTCCATATCAGAAAGTAAAACGTTCTGTTGCTTAACAGTTCATATTTTACTTACTTAAAGTTTAGGGAAGCCATTTTTGTATGGATAGAATTCATAACCTGTATGAAATCCCATCACCCACTAGTAGGCTTCCCATTGCCCTTCAGTTTTTGGTCTATAAACCAAAAGAGTTGATCTTCCCAGACAGTAAGACTTTTGCTTGTACATTGTACAGTCACAGGAAGACAAAATATTGTTTGCAGTTCTATGCTGTTATAACAGCATCAAAACAAATTTCTGGTAAAAAAAAAAACAACAAACAAAAATCAAACAACAACAACAGCAAACAACCAAAAACGTGAGGCAGCTTAAAGAAGTAGGTTGACATTAAGGTGGAATGGCTTGGGTTGGAAAGGACCTCAGAGATCACCTGGTTCCAATGCCATGCTGCAGGCAGGGTTGCCAGCCACTAAATCATGCATCAGATTAGGGCCCACAGACCAAGCCAACCTGGCCTTGAGAAACCTCCAGGGATGGGGCACTCATCTGTGGGCAGCACTGCCAGCGCCTCACCACCCTCATAGTGAAAAACATCCCAGACATCTAATCTCAATTGGCCCTCTTTTAGTTCTCCTTTGCCCTATCACTGTCTACCCTTGTAAATAGTTGATTTCCCTCCTGTATATAAGCTTCCTCTAAGTATTTAGACCCTACTTTTAAGCCTCCCTGAGCCTTTTCTCAAGGCTCAACAAGCCCATCTACCTCAGCCTGAAATACTTGGATTAGAGGAGCAAAAAAGCTCCAGAAACACTTGAAGTAGTATTGGTAAAATCAGATGGCAGATGTCTAAGGAAAGGATGGAATTGGAGGTCTTGGAATGTTTTGTGTGCATACAGTTCAAAAGAATCTACAATGACACATAGGGAGAATGGGAACAACTGGATTAGTATCAAAAGTTAAAAGGCTCCTGCAGGAGATAGCCTTGTAGCATTAAATTAAATTAAATATATGCTACAAATAAAACTTGTAATATCTGAGGGATTCAGGAACAAATAGGTAGCAACTACGGACCAGTTTGAAGCTGTGGAAGATTTCTTTATGAACTAAACAGAGGTTGATGATTTGCAAGTTGACAGAAATACAGTAAGAGAACTGCTGAATAAGCTAAAAGCATTAATTAAAAAAAAAAAAAAAACCCAAAAAAAAAAAAAAAAAAAACCAAAAAACAACAACCAGAGATAAAGGCAGTTGGAAAGGAATTGGGATCAGTATGTGGCAAGGACTGCATGTCTTCAGAGCCTGGATCAGATTCATGATGAGATTGCACCAAAAGACAATGACAATAAGGCAAAGCAAAAGACAGTATTTGAATGGCATGGTGGCCAAGATGAAGCAGAAAGGAAATGCTAATGCCAGAGATCACTGTTGGGACAATTTGGATCTGGAGGAATGAGTGACAATTTATTGCAAGCCTGATGAAAATGAAAATATTTTATTTTCAAAAAAGGAAGTTGCAGAGGGACTGACCAGAACTGTTAGTGAAAGTGAGTTCTGAAGGGATCCAAGACTTGCTACCTGGATCTTACCCTTGGGAATAGTTCTGTGCCACATGTTTACATGGTTATATATTAAGTTAATAAAAGCAGGAAGATGTAAATAAAATTGTAGACTGAGTAGAACAATTCTGTAGGTTTCATAGATCTGAGAATGTTTCAGATCAGTGGAAAGTGGTTTTCATAAATGGAATGTAAAATCTGATGTGCTGCCTCTTTTTCTTAAATTCTATAAAACTCTCAGATTATTTTTATTTATTTATTTATTTTTTAATTTAATAAAGAAAGAACAGTTCAGCGTAGGTAATTCTGAAAAAAGGCTCTAGCAAATATTAAATATTTTCATGAGATATTTAATAAGATGTGAAATTATCATCAGAATGAATACACAGACAAATATTTCAAGAAGTCTTATGATGCTATATCAGAGCTTTTGAGCTACACTCCAAGGATTTATAACTTCATAAAACAGTTTTAGAAAGGCATATTTAATATTTGCAATGAAGAAGATGGAGCATGAAGAAGGTGTAAAATCTCTGGCCCACTTAACATAAATGAGGAATTAAGGTATGGAAATGTATTATCCTCAATATTCACAAATGTGGTTAGAAAGGTACAATTTTCAGAAGGAGCTTCAAAGGAGCTTCAAAACTGTGAAGCACTTTTGAGAGCCTATGGTCTGAGGCAATTGTGAATGAAGCAGAAGGTGTTGTACAAAAATAGATAATAAAGGAGAAAAACAAGGTAAAATTGGATGTGGAAAACTGAATTAACCAAAGTGAATAGTAAGCTCAGTTGTTTAGTAAACAGTGGGAATTTACCAACAATAGGCAATTGATCTCAACAGTAAATTCTAAGAGCAAATTCTGTGACTGATATTATGGGAGAACCCAGAAAGTAAGAAAATTTTCATATCTACCAGCAAATGTTTACTTTTTCTTCTCTTCATTATGTATACCTCAAGTTTGGGTATGGAAAACTGCAACATCTAGCACTATAAATAACGCTGATATTAAATAACAAAAATATACTTAGTGCTCATAGGGTGCCTGTTATTTTTAGAGAACTAAAAAAATCTGAGTGCTCTCTAAACATTAATTAAGTAATCTTCAAGACTCCCTTGTCATTAGTAAGGTTAATTTTATCATTCCCAAGTATTTAGTTAGGAAATCTAAAGTAGAGGAAAATGATTTGCCACATTCCAACTATCTATTTGGCAGTAGAAACAAAATTATCTATGTTAATATGTTTAGAAAGAATGTTATCCTGGAACAGAACATTTGCCTTTCTATGCTTTAAGGACTGGGAAAGGGAGGACTTGCAGGAATGTTAACAGATTTCATTTCTGAGAGAAGGTATTAGGATGCAGACAATTTACCTAGAGCTCTATCACAAAAAACTATTCACAGTAGTAATTCTAAGCATCGGTTTCCATAACTACGCTTATTCTTTTGTGTATATTTGATAACTGAATATCTTAAAAGAGCATTAGGACTTCAGATAAAAAAAAATTCTAGATGTTAACCAATAAAAATCAAGACACATCAATGATTATTTGACAAACACTGACCTTGAAGAGAACGTTCAATAAAAGACTCAGATCCTCAGTAGAGTAAGATGATGGTGATATCTTCTAGATCTGGAAGTGTGCTTGAAGAATTCCATGTTATTCTTTTCTTGCATCTCGTTTATTAAAAATATCTATTAGAAAATAAAAATTGCTAAAATTGGAAGAGAACAGCTGAACATTTTGTTTTTGATGGTAACACCCAAAATAAAGAAATAAACAGGAATCTTTAAATGAGTAACAATTCTCTCAAACTCAAAACTCAGATAAGCTAACTCTGGCCTTAACTTAGTATGGAAAACCTTTTACAGAAAAATATACTAAAAAGCGAAGACACAAAATGATAGAAGGTGCATGCTTCACCTTATACACTCAGTCTTAGGCTCTGAAAATACTGACCACAACTTGATAATTCCATGAAAGAGCATTATCTCTTTCAAACAAATTACTACATTCTACATTTGAGGCTTAATTTCTGCAGAAGTACCCATAAACAGACACACAGCAGTCTCTGATTTAGTTGAAGTTTTCAGACTCTAACAAAATAAGTGAGGAAATAGAGAAAATGTTCTGACTTAGGTCAGGTCAGCTGTGATATCACTTAACATAGCCACATATATAAATGCTTCCTGTACATTTTAAATACCTTTTTTTTTTCTCTTCTCTGATCACCAATACCATCCTTGCATTCTCATATTCAGAACTTGCTACTTGTGAATACCTGAAGCAGTGCAAAGAGATTTCTTTACCTAAGCATGACACAGCCTCAACTAGCATGACTGAAGAAATATCCATGAATGGAAACCTGGGATAGTAACAATACCCTTCACTTTAGAATAAATTTCTGAGGGGTTTCTAGAATTTCTAATAAATAAAGAAGATGCTGATTTTCAACATCAGAATACAGTTGTAGTTATATGTCCATGTACATAACAATAAGAAAGGCAAGTGAGCAGCTTTTAGTATTAAACTCACTAGCACAGCTGAAGCCAATACGGGAAGTTTTGGCCACCTGTAGATAATGGGAGTTTTGCTGTTGTTGTCAGTGACACCACACCTATTAGAAGCATATACGTATCCCTAAGTGGTCCATACTTTGAACTAGAAACTGTGTGACTGAATATTAGTGAGCTACAGCTTTTCAGATTATTCTGTACGATGAAGACTGAAAACTTAGAGTTAATTTATTGAATATTTTTCAGTAATTCGTGCTAAGCATAGTATATCTTTTCATTAAAAAAGAGAGGGATTGTTAATTACCTTTAACATAGAATTTGCCTTTATTGTCAAGAAACCTTTCAGATACTTTTTAAAAAATTGGCAATGGAATTAGATACATAATGAGTTTATAAATAAAATTAATACTATGAAGACTGAATGCCTGTTAAAGCAATCTCAAACTAAAATTCTTACCGTCAGGATTCCAGCTCTCTGCATCAGATTAGTTAGAAAAGAACTATAGCTGCAGATTTCACAAATAACAAATAAAAAGTTAAAGTTAGATTAGATGATATTGTAGATCTTTTCCAGCCTTGGTATTTCTATGATTCTGTAAAAGTCACAATGCAAACTTGTCCAAAACTGTCAGCTTAGGAAGAGGGAAAAGGACTTTATAAAGATAATAGTCAGCTATGAAAATTTTCAAATCAGATAAATGCAAATGTTCCCAATTAACAGTATCTTCATGCATTAACATCTCTAGAATTTAGCATTTTCCAATGTGCTATCTACGCGTACACAAATTTTATTAATGTAATTTTAGGACTTTGCATCAGTATATATATTCAAGGAAGAAATGAAGGACAGCCCATGCAATCATGGATAGCCTATCTCATACTTTGATCAGAAGCTCATAGCTGCTGAATTTCCCTCAGCAGAATGGATGGGGGTGGGGATGGAATCCTGACAATCAAAACTTTACTGTGGGTTTACTTTCCAGAACAGCATTTAGTCATTTATTTTTCATCCAACATAAATCACATTCAGGTTAAAAAAAGGCCATTCAACATTTTCTGACTTCAAGAAAGAGTTCAAAAGTTAATCTTGGAAAGCAGGATTTAACAAAATTGGCTTCCTTATGAAGCAGTCATAATGTGACAGTTGATAAAATGCCTACTCTGATGTGCAGTGGTCATTATTAAAAAGTTAGGAGTTGACAACAACTGTCAGAATCTGGATATCAGACATAGCATACTACTTTTATACCTTTAAAAATTACTCTGAAACACTGGTTTAAGATATGCTGGCAAACTGCTGGTATTCAAATGTGGCCATTATATAACAATTTCTCTCTATTTATTTTATTTCTTTACTAATCTGCATGAAATCAGGGACCCTAGGAGAAGAAAGCTGCATAAAGAGAAAACGTTCTCAGAGTACATGAAAATGTTGAATGATCTTACGACAAACATGCTTTTCTTGTACAATAAAGAAACATTTTTAACTGTTAAGACAATAAATTAGACTAATATTTGCCCATCTTCAATGTTGCATGAAAATATTTTAATCCCTTTAAAATTCATATCTGCTTTTCAAGTAATTGTATAACTCTGGTTGAGATACAGAGGAATGTAATCCTTTGTGAGTACAGTCAAATTTGCTATACAAGAAGACATGGTCTTTCTGTGGTTTCCAGTACATTCACAAAACACACACTGTATAATTCTTATGTGAAATGTTTAGGTTGAGGACAATAGAGAGCTTAGAAAATATTCCAGACAAGTGGTTCTTTCCTTTTCATAAGTATATGCATCATATATAAACCAGTTCCATTGTCTTGCATTCATTCGAATAGATCAACTTGAAAATGGACAGAAAGGGTTGTTTATAAGGGACCATATTGTTCACAATATTAAAAGTAGTATTGATTGAAAGTTCCCAATAGAAGCTTTAAGGAGTTTTTTAAATTTTAGAATACAAGAGACTGAGGTCAGAATAGGCAATAAATGTCACAAGATTGTGATGGCATTATTTTAGGATAATAATCTTAACATATGAAAGTACTGAAGCAATCATGCCAGCATAAGAAATAATTATACCATAATTCATAAGTGCATAATTTATCAAAACAATAGAGCAGTCATGGTTAAATGCAACCTAATATTGCTGTATAAGATATAACTACACACTGTACAATCGCTCCTTTTTATAGATATTTTTACACTTAGTCCTCACCCAAATTAAGCTGAGTACTTCAAGATATGAATGGCATTACAAAATAAACACAACTCACAACAGGGCTTTATTACTGCTACTGCACCACCATGGCATGCAAGTAACTATGTAGTTAACTATAAACAGTAAAATGTCTTCATTTTCCTGAATTAAAAAGAACATGAAAAATACAGATATAGTAGTAAACATCAATTATCTTTTTTTTTTTATCTTTCATATTTACCAAAAGTCTATCATTACATGAAGAATTTGTACCTCTGTATCGCTCTTCTGTACTAGTATGGTGGCAAATTTGGAGCTGAGAAACTACACTTTCAATAAGCTCGTACAAAACTACTAGTTTCATACTGTACTGCTGTCAATGTGCATTGCATAAATGAGAACATGACATGTCTGTTACCGACTCCTAGCATTCTCTTAATTTTTTATGTTAATGAATTTGAGTAAATTAAAAGACTGAGGGCCATTAAAACTGTTTGCTATGTTATCTATTGTGGTGAAGAAGCCTACAAAAGGCTAAAAGGAAAATCCTTCATCTTTATTCTCTTGATGAGTACTGATTGTGTGAGGATTCATCCTGGACGTTGAATTTCAGAACCACTGCTGGAAGCAACTTGGATTTCTAAATAATTATTTATTTCAGTTTTGGTAAACACGGTTTGAAAGAGGCTGATGTGATATTCCGTCACTGGGAGAACAAAACCATCAGAAAACTTAGTCTATTAAACAAGGCTCAACATGCTGTCTGGGATTCATTTCTTCTATTTGGGTGTGAGAACAATTCATAAATACTAGAAAATATCAATATTGAAATGAGGCTGGTATATTACTGTAGAATAAAAACAAGCTCAACTTGCAAACTTGGAGGCTATTGTAAGAAAAGAAATGCTAAACTTGACTGAAGAAGAAACTTTCCCAAGCTCAACCAATTTTTCTAATGAATTAGCTGTCATGGAAAACCCGCATGAGCTCTATTGCCTATCTACTTTGGGCATGGATAAAATAAAACTTAAATCCAAATGTTCCTCTGTAGTTCCCACTTACTGGAAAAGTCATCTTAATGCTGATTACAAGGAAATAATACAATGTACAATTCTCGTTGTTACATTAAGCAATACAAAAATGTCCTTTATTTTCCTGGAATTTGTTTAAATTTCAATTATACAGTTTCCCTCTACATTACAAAATAATGTACAGCTTTTCCTAGTTCTGTTCCAGGGTTTTCCCTGCTCTGATATGTTCAGGATTAAGAATGCTAGGTATTTTATTTAATGTTTTGTTGATATCAGGATCCATTTTTTTTATTAAAGCTCATCAAATATACCTACCATAAATTTGTTCTGCTTTGGGGTACAGTAGGTTGTGTGACAGTAACAGAGTACCTCTTATATTCATTCATAGTTTTGCCTCCATAAAAACTGAGGCTGTAGTATAGCTTTCAATGGAAGCCATTTAAAAAGAAAACATTACAGAATATACAATTACAGTTTTTGAATTTCAGACACAAGTTCCTTGACGTGTTGAAAGATGATGTTTTCTATTTCGGACTCCTGAACTCTTATCTTTACACTCCGCAGGCTTCTGCTGTGAAATGTCTATCAGTGCACTTGCAATTGCAAGACCTGTAAGACAAATAAAGGGAAAACAACATTTAATGCCCAGCTTTCATGAGAAGACTTCCGTAGCACTGTGGTGGTTCCTTTCGTGCACACTTTCTGTATTTTCCCAGAAGAGATTAGCTTTAATTTAGAGTTAGATAACAAGCTCTCACTTTCTGAAATGCCACCTTGTTGCAGGGAAGTAAAGTAGAGGGAAAAATGTGCAGTTAAGAGACCAGACAGGGAAGCAGGAAAACTGAGTTCCATCTAAGTACCATTGTTGCTGTGTGATATTAGCTTCACCTTTCTTTGTCTATGTTTTCTATGTTATGTGGACCCAGGAGCTCTGACTCTGATTTTCTCTTGTTAAATACTTGTGCATTCCATTTAGAAATGGATTAAGACATCAAATCCAAAAATAAAAATAGAGACCACAGTTAGTATAAAATTATACTCTTGAATATTTCCCTTTGCAATATGCATGCCTTCCAGCCCCAAGAGCTTAGTATTTACCATGCAAAGCAACATTTGAAAACCTTTCAGTACTCATGGGTTTATGAATGGAGAGTGAAACATGATGGTACAGGTCTGTAGTGAATCTGAACGTGGTCAACAAGCCAAAGCTGTTCCAAACCATGGCTGTTATTATTTCACAAGCTGCTACAGTCTTAACAGAGTATTACAGAGTATTGCAAAGAGTATAGACAGGTATGCCTAGGAAATGGGTAGTTTAAGAATTTGCACTTCAGTTTGATAATTACTCTAATGCTTAATCAATGGTAACTAAAATTTGTGATTCACACAAGTGATACTTCAGTGAAATAGATTAGGTTTATTCACATCAATCATATGTTGTAATTAATTAAGGCCACAATAGAACTGTGACTGAGAGTTATATCTACCAAATCACATTTAAATATACCCATAACATAGGCAATGAAGCTGCTGATTCTCCATAGCATCCAATATATCTTAGTTTCTCAACCATCCTGAAGAATTTATGCTATTGCATATGGTAACACTATCTTATTTCACAAAAATATTGCAATGATTAACATTGGCAGAGCTCTTTGAAAATTCATAGCATTACACTGTAAAATGCTACTACAGCTATCACAGGATATGTAGGAGCCAACATTAATTCTTTTTTCTCACATACAGATACATTTCCTAGTAGACATAATTTTTGAAATCTTCATTGCACCTTTAAAATATCAGAAGTTTTTGGTATTAGAAAATACAGTTCTGATGCTTGCTTGCACATGATCTTGATTTTACAAACTAGGCTTAGGGAGAATGCTAAATGGAATGAATGTTATTTGGAAAATGGGCTTTACGTTTTTAATAAGATATTTAAAAAATGGCTTGAAAGAATGACACTAGCCTCACTTTACATAACACTTAAGAAAATAGAACTATTTTCTTAAAATCTAGTGCTGTGTACTGGAATACCCTGGCATGCTGTTAGAGTTCCATTAAAATCAGGTCAATCCAAAAGATCATTTTCAAAATGTCATACAAATCATCTGATGAAATTCATTTATGATGTTCTCTAAGCCCTGCATAGTTATCAAAGCAATACAATTAACTGCAGGAACGATTAATTATTTCAGACTGGTGGTCTAAAGGAATTTCATTTACCAAGTCAAGCTGATGCACAGACACTGCAAGCAAACAGAATTTGCATCAAAATACAACAGAAAATTTGATAAAAATGATGTGGCTTAAATATTCATTAAACAAAAATGCAACATATACACACACAGAAAAACAGCAAACAATTTTCCTTTATAGTTTATATCTAAATGATGAATGTGAATACTTCTATATTCATTGAAGCTGGAATTGTAAATGCTGTAGTGCTCTATATCTATTGCCTCTCCTCATAAATTAATTCATTTACCCATCTTCCCCAAACATATAAACATCCTACCTACCACCAAACTTTTATTTTCACAGCCATTTTTTGGTTCCTGATTGCTTCTGATGAAGATCTTGAACAAGAAGATCTGATAAGATCTTGAACAAGTTGGCAGAAAGGAACAGTGGAACCATTAAGTGTTCCATGTGTAGAATCAGTGGTTCACTTCCAATAAGTCTACCTACAGAACCACATCTATTTTTATGTTTAGTTTGTTTTTCTACTAAATGTTATAGAAATAACCTGACCTAGTTCTGTGCTGCTGTAACAATCTCTTGCTTATTTTATGGATATGTATGGAAAGATCATTATGAAGTGGGCCCAGTCAAATACATAAGTGGAAGGTTTATTTTTATAAGACATAATTGCATCCACAATGAGAGAAATACCACAGAAAGCAATATGAACTTGGTTATCACTAGCAGAGCTATTGTCTTTCCTAATGGAAGTTAAATGGCAGTAGTTTATTCTCAAGGAGTAAGTATCTAATCATAAAATTACTGATGTGTGAATTTATTTTATTTTTTTACAATTATGCAAAACAATTAATAAGTACAGGAATGAAATACAGCACATCAAATGAGATTGCCTTGAAAAGTGCATTCCCAATTTATGTACAAACAGCATTTTAATTCTGCATTTAAACAAAAGCATCTGAAAAAGTCATTCATTTTGAGATGCTCTCCTCCCAGTCCCTGTAAAAACAGGCAGCACTATATATTTTAATTTTCCAGCAAAACAGCTTCATTAGGCGTGAAAGGTTAATTGCAGGTTTAAGTGCAGTTCAGGGAACAGTGCACGGGTCTGTAGTGAATAGCACAGTCTGCTGCAGGAAGGCTGAGTGCTATAAACTGTTTGCCCCGCTGAAATGTTTTACTACCTCATTTACTAACTGTCTTCTTTTACTGCTTGTATTTGTAGTTCTTCTAAACCTTTAATAGCTACAGTTTTATTTCACTGTAATCAGATTTAAATGGAAATACCCATGCTGGGATGTTTAAATGCTTTTCCTCTGATTCTATACAACTACATTTGAACTGATGTAAGGCCACACTATCTCTAAAAGCAGAAAAATCTCCAGCACTGAAAAAGTTAGTCATACATGCTGGCTTGCATATTCAAAATATTTTTTTTCTCTTTTTTTCCTTCCTCTATTGTTCATTTTAATGAGAAAAGCATTGAGTTATTCCTATTACTTTGTCAAAAATAAGGGAACAAAGAATGACCTCAGAATCATGGTTTGGCAGGTAATTGGAAATGTTTTCTTCAATTTAAATATGTATTATTGGAAGATAGTAATTGGATAGATGCCTTCACTTGATTAAATTCTACACGTTTTCATTGTCACACAGAATCAGAACATTCACAATGCAGTAAAATAACTACAGCTCAAGTAGATCAATGAGAATTGTTTCATATTTTAACCAATATTATAATCACTGCTTAAGGTGACCTTAAATAAAGAAAATAAAATGACTGCTACCAGAGAGAGACTTAAAGCTGAAAAAGAAAGAGTAAATCATATAGCATTATTTTAATAGCTTAATTCTTCAGCATCCAGCAATGTTTGCATTGCTGCTTTTTGTTGATTCTGTAAAAAACTTGTTCACCTAATAGTGGACAGAGTATTTTTATTATAAATGATCTGTCATTTAATGTTTTTCCATTGTGTGCATTGCCCGTGAACACACTAAAGGACCTAAAGAGCTTGAAGACATTCTGGGCAAGTGGCAAGAATTACTAGCTCAAGTGTCTGATGTAGGTGACCATCAAACACAGTGAACACAACTTTGTGCTTATTTCAAACTACTAGTTACTACATGGAGAATTTTTTGAGGTCTGCAATCTATTATGAATTCAAGTCTATAAAGATCTATTTATAGGCATGCAATCTATACATTACATGTATATAAATCACATTTATATACAAAAATACCTTGTTAAAAATGCAGTCTTTTATCATCTACTTCTAAATTTGATGAAATAGATCTATTCATCATAACCTTTGTGGATACATTCCAGGACAGCACATTTATTCTTCATAGGAAACATACAGTCACTACTGTGGTTATAATGTTAGAGGAATATAACTTTCAAAGAGGTCATTATTTGGCAAGTGTTTCTAAATTCCCAACAAAAGCAGTTCTCTCATGAATATATGATATTACATTAGGTGTATTCTTATTCAGTTTAATTTTTTTGATTAAAAAAATCCATGCTGTCTTGAACTTTATATACTTCTCCTGTTTTCTTAGTAACCAAAAGTTTTTCGGCGCCATGGAGCTCTATCCCACAGTACAACTGAGTTCATTTCAAAGTCATAACACTGTCCAGTTCTGCACACATTTCTAGGGTTCTGATCTAGCAGGTATGTCTAGGCAATATCCAGAGATCACAGACTTAGTCACAGAGAACAGCCATCATAAGCAACTGCCAAGAGTAAGTATCTGCATAACCATTCATACTGAAATGTTTTTGATTGGAATGAGAATTTTTTAAAAGAACAAACTGACAGCATCACATCATCACAGTCTTTTTATAAGCCTCTCTTCTGTTTGCTTAATAGATATGTATTTTAAGTAAACAGTACTCTTACTATGAGAAAGATATATTAAACAAAGAAAAAAAACTAACTAGGAAATTACTTTGGGTAAGTAACCTCATCATTTCTTTTTCAGCGATAATTTTTGCTAGATGGGAAAACAGCCAAGGGAACAGGAGGTACGTTTTTCTTTTCTTATGCATATAACTTAATTAAATAAGTAAAATATGAGACAGAGCTTGAACCACAGCAATAATAAACTAAATAATGGTAGTGTGGATAACCACACACTAGTGGAGAGGAGATGTTGTGCTCCTTTGTATTATACCCTTGGTATTTAGTAATAACAGTATCTATAAGGGGCTAAGAAACTCTTATTCCCAGAATAGGCTTATAAATTATTTGCTGTCACTTTGTGGGAAATGCAGACTATACAATAAAGTATCTTTTGTGAAATGTTCAGCCTTTCCCAAATTTTTCTCATTTTGAAAAGGAAATGGCCCCACATATTTCTGTGAAATATTTGTCTTCTGAGGACTTAGAAGTGATTTTTTGCATACGGTCAGGCAGTTCTCCCTTCCCTTTCAGTGTGACATATCTCTGGTTTAGTCTGTTATCCAGGTCTGCACAACGTCTGGTGCTTTAAAAACTATCCATCCAGCTGGTAGCTGAGACAGCAAGCACTGATTTGTTTCTGGTTGTGGGCAGATGGGGACTGATGACAAGGTGCATGCTGACTCCTCAAAGACAGCTGTCAGGTCAGAGGGTGTGTACTCCAGGCTGATCTGCTCCAATGCGAGACAGTTATCACACCACTTTGGGGCAGGTTTTGTTTGTTCAGTAGGGCAAATAAATACTGCATCATCAGACTTGTGTGCCTGTGTCAGGCTCAGGGAAGGCAGCACAGAAAGAAGGAGAAATGAGCTTAATAAGCAGAAAAGGAAGATCAAGGTCATGGCTGAACTGATGTTGGAGGTGAGCCCTCATTTGAAACCATGTAAAAGAGGATAGGTGGGGAACAATGAGTCATAAAATGTCTTGATGTCTTGATTTGATGCAATAGGAAAAGGAGCACATGGAGCTGCTAAAAATGGGATGCGAGAGTCCACAGTGGGCAAGAACACATAGGCAAGACAGAGGGTAATGTCATTTACATAAATCTGAGGGTAAGTAGTGGAAAAACAGAATCAAAAGAAATGGAAAATCTCATGAGAATGAAATAAACTACATAAAATTGGTCTGTAAATAAAGCTTAGAGTAACATACCCTGTTGATGATGGGTAGTCAATTACATACATTTTTTTACAAGGGAAACAGGAAATTGAACCTTAGATACTTTCTTGAGACCTCTGATACATTTTTTCACCAAAAAATTATCTTCAAATTTGAAAAGGAAAGTACCACTTGAGTTGCAATACTGATGAAAATGACTACTTATATTATTACATATTTCTCAGATCTTATTCCTTGAGGCTCCCTGGTAAAGCTTGTAACAGATTTGCCCAGTAATATTAAGAATATGATTGACTCCAAAGACAGTGAAAAAAAATAATAAAAAAAAAGATTTGTTGTTGACTGCTGAGACTGAATATAAAAGGTTCTTCTCTAAACCTCCTATTGACTCACTTTAAATACTAAAACAGGCTTGGGGAATGGTTAAATTTAGACTAGTTAAGTAATACCTCCTAACACTGAAATACTTATCAGTAATAAATTTCAATTAATAAAGAAAGCATCACGTTTAGTCAGGAAATATGTTCTTCTCACAGAGTAGCAGAGCTCAGAGAATTAAAACTGCTTAGTGCTTTTATCTAAGCTGTTTCACTTTAGCATTAGTTACAGACAAGTAATATGTTACACCATTATCTTATTCTCTTATAATTTCTGGACCTTGACAGATGGCTATTACAGAAATCCAAGAACATTCCTAATTTCTCTATTGCCTTTCTCAGCGTTTCTTGTTTTATATAAGTGAATGGAAAAAATTGTTTGCAAATAATACATTTACATTAAAAAATATGAGCAAATTACAGTGCACATAAGGTTTTGTGTACAATTAGGCTCTGTGTCCTGCATTTCTTGAATTTAAGTTGGAGTCTCAAACAGATAGCTCAGTAGCAAAATATATAGTTAAAGGAAAAAGTGGAGTTTATAGGATACAAAATATTTTTGGGATTATCTATTGATTAACTATCGATTAAATATGTGAATGACACATCACTTGTAACTCACAAATTTTTTGTTATTTTAACTTATGTCCACAAGTTGCACCAGGGAAGATTTAGATTAGATTTGAGGAAAAATTTTTTCTTTGAAAGAGTGGTCAGGCACTGGAATGGCCTGCCTAGGGAGGTGGTTGAGGCACCATCCCTAGCGCTGTTCAAGAAGCGTTTAGATGAGGTGCTAAGGGATTTGATTTAGTAGTTTAGTGGGTAGGGATGGGGATAGGAAGATGGTTGGACTAGATGATCTTGTAGGTCCTTTCCAACCAAATGTATCTATGAATCTATTATTAGCAAAATAAGGGGGTTGGTTTTAACTGTTAGATATTACGAACAGCTAAAAGGAATATTCTGCTTGAAGTGTGTGCAAACTTCATGTCGATTAATTCCTTAATGCACTCCCACTGCATATTGCACAAAGTATTATAATAAAAGTAATTACAAAGGGTTCCATCATGGACAATAATATTTGAAACATTTGGATTTTTTCACAAAACCTATTAAATTTTCAGTTTGATTACATCTCCTTTCCGTTGAATCATTTATCCCTATTTTATGAAAAACATCTCTATTCTTGTAATGTTTTGCAGCAGTTTAATTTGTTTTCAAGAAAATCACTATAAACTAATTTGCTACTCTGCAAGAATTCGGTGAGATGCATTAATCATGCCAGGATCTAATTTGGTCTTGTAAACCTGTTGCTGTAGAAGAGAAAAAGATATACTTAGAGTACTGAAGAAACACTCCTTTTACTTACTTTTAGCTATACCTGAGTAAATAGAAATTAAATTTGATTTGGTTTTGTCCAGAAGTTGGTTTCACAGCAGTGACCTATGTGGGATTAGATTATGAGCCTCACTACTGTAATGAAACTCATGTAACTACCAGGGGAGGTTCAGGTTGGATATTAGGAAAAACTTCTCTGAAAGAGTGGTTGAGCACAGGCACAGGCTGCACAGGGAGCTGGAGGTGTCAGCAGTCGTGGGGGTGTTCCACTGCCCACAGAGCTGTGGCACTGAAGGATGTGGTTGGTGAACACAAGGTGGGTTGAAGTTAGACTTGGACAACTGAGAGGTCTTTTCCAACCTTAACGATTCTGTGACTTAGTTTGTGAAAGCCTCCTCCAGACCACTACACCTGAGGTTAATTCCACAGCATTATTTCACTCTGTGTACCTCCAGCAATCTTTGATTGAGATCCTGCGTACCAATCAGAGAAAGGTGAAGACAAGAACTGCAAAAAATTGCGAGTCCCAGTTACATATTTAAATCTTGTTAAAACAAATCCATTCATGCATGTTGGACAGTTTAACTACTGTGATGAAAGCTCCAGCCTTACTGAACATTCTGAACAGGCCAAACACCTGTGAAACAAAGATTTACCATTTGTATACATGGCGTCATATAGTGCTGAGCTATCGTTTCATGCATTAAGTAATCAGGAAACCTGCAAACATGTGTGTGAGTGTCTGGAAAAAAGAGAAAAGTTTCAGGCACAACTGATCAATCAGGGAACAGTTGGATGGAGACAAGGCAGAGAGATTCATGAGGGGGTGCTTCCCTCCAGAGGGGCCTTACTTGCAGAGGGTGATTTAAAGCAGAACTCATCCTGTCTGTAGAGGAAATCTGGGGTGATTAACTTTGCCAGGTGTAATTCAGCTTCAGTGAATACCTCCCTAATGTTCCATCTGTGTGATAACACATACTGTTAGATTTGCAGCTTTACTACTCTTACTCTCTTCCCCTCATTGCTATTCCTCTGCTATGTGGTTTACTGCTCTGATACCAGACCTCTCCTCAAGACTAAACACTCAGACTTAAAGACAATAGGTTTAAAGGCCCAACGGAGGCCAATTCTTCTCTCGCTGGAAATAACACAATACTACTTACACTATCACTTACTATAAAAGAAGATAAGAGCAACCATCTTCAAAGATGCTGTGTGTTGCTATTTCTCACTCTTGCACCTTTATTTTGTAGGTGCTGTTTTTGTGTGTTTTTTTTTCCACTGACAAAAAAATTTATTTAATCAAGAAAGCGATACGTTCACACAAACAAATGATTACAGTCCACCAGAAATTCATGAAGATTCTCAAAAGATTAATCAAAAACAAATATGCTATCCGCATTGCTTTTCCAGTAATGAATTCTCACTTTTAAGTTTTGCTTTCCAAGGTTGACTTGTTTTCCACTGCCAACATTCCGCCACAATATATCATTGCTCTAACCACTGTTTGGCTTGTAATTTGGTTCTGGCCAAATAACAACACCAGTTTTTCAGTATTCTGCCGATTTTCACAATTAGACATTCAGTACATTTCCAGCTACCTTGCCAGCAGTCACTCTGACAAAATAAATGATCTTGGGAGTGTAACACAGAATTAAGTCAACAGGACAGAAAGCATGCCTAGAATTTTGAAACATATTTTGAAATATCACTAAAGAGACTACTTCAGGGTCACTAGCATCCTCAACATAAGACTGCCTGGCCAGTTAATGCCTAAGAACCAGGAAGCTTCAGAAATAAGCAGAATATCTTGGTAAAAGGCTGAAAAGTTCAATAAGAACATATAAAAAAAAATTATAAAAAAAACACCTCAACAACAACAACACAAAAACCAACACAAAGATTTTAAAGAAACAGCCCTACCAGAATCCTGCGCAGCACTGAAGAAGGATA